>JAMLFT010004338.1:0-19801 GCA_026544285.1 Pachyrhizus erosus | reverse complement strand
GTGAAATTTATTAATGAATACTTTTGTAAAAAAAAAAAATAACAAGTCAAACCACATTTTAAAAGAAAAAAATCGTAGTTATAACATCTAACATATTATTCTAAAAAAAAAGAGAATATACGTTAAGAAATTTATTTTTATAATAATTTATATTTTATATGAGAATATTTACAATTAATTTTATTTTTAACTTGCAAATTTGATTGAAACCTTCGATTCATTGACACATACCGGTAAATGGCAGTTGAATCGTTGGAATGCATATGAGAGTGAGATATCCAAGAATGTGAATATATTCTTTCAAGGATGTTTATCCTTTTTTATTGTGACGCTCTCATTCCAAACACGAAACATTCAAGAAAGTGGCACATATCATACGAAAAAGAAACTTATGGTGAAGCAAATTTATTCCGAAATTACTTTTAGAGAGAAAAAGTGAATTTACAAATATACCATCTTAAATAGAAATCAGAAAAAATTTCAATTTTTTCTTAGTGTGTGTTTGGTTTTGGCTTATGGAAAGGCACAGCCGCCACAAGTAAGGACAATGACAGTCCCATTCCCGTACTCTATTCCAAAAGGTCCGCATCACGTGGAAACCATCTGTTGTTTGTTCTGCCATCGCTTCTAATCCAACTCTATGCATTATATGGTTATGATTTGATAAAATAAAATTATACTTTGATAAACAAAAACCCCACCAAACATTTGTCTATGCAACACAACTATGCTCTCTTCAAAAACCGACACTTCTTATGATTTCTGTCACAGATACCTCCTCTGCTCACCTATCTGTACCGTTCTTGTTCTCTAGTTCCTTTCCTAGTTCTTTTGTTTTCTTCTTCATGTTCTCTTTTTCATTTTAAAAATAAAATATCATAACAGACCACTGATTATGCACTGGATTAAGTTTGGATCTCCCACGGATTTGGACCATCCTATTAATCAATGACTAATATGGTAGAATCATGTTATCAGAGAAAAAAAAAACTATATAAAGTAGTTATAATGGGACTTGCAATTTATTAATTTCATTTTCTTTGATGGAAGAACTTATTTCATTTTTGCATCTTTCTTTCTTTTTTAAGATATTTTTATGTCTTTATTTATCACAATATGAACAGAGGTCTCAAATCAATAAATTTTATTTATTTTGTTTTTATAAACTGTTTTGAGTAAAGTTAAAAGTATGGTCGAATTCACTTGTATCGATAATATTTTACTTCTATAATATTAAACACAGCAACAAAGAAAAAAGGGGCTTTTGAGTAGGAAAACAAGATTAGAAAATAAATAGTAAACAAAACAGTAAATAAAAATAAAAAATTAAAATTCAATTGTAGGAAGACTCTAGCTCAAAGTATTTTAGCTTTAGTTTTGTTAAAAAAATGTTAACAAAAATATTACCTTCAATTCTTACTATCAATCGTTAGTTTAAAGATGTCTTTTTTAAAATAAAAATAAAAAACAAATTGATTCAAACTTGAGTCATATGACATCAGTATTACTATCCAAATGACTTTATTATGCTCAAAATAGAAAAAAAAATGAAATGTCTCATAATATTTTTAAACAAAAGCAAGACATAAATTTAAGCAAATAAATCAATATGCATCACCTTCTAAGATTTACATCAACATGGATTAAATTCTGAAATAGGATTTATCCAATAAACTTGATCTAAAGATAAGATGTAATGCTTTACAAGCTTGATATACCTCAAATCACAAGGATATTGCAACATCTAAAAAAATTTAGGTCATCTTTGAGGCACCAACTAAGTTGCACATAAAGTGCATTTTCATCACACCTCACCTAGGAAATACCACCTCCATTCCCTAGTCAGATCTCATTAATAGATAGGTGCTTGCATGTTCTTTGATTGTTGATCTTACACAAGAGCTATAATCATCTAAGGACTCACCAATTCCTCCACCGACACTTAATCTACTCCTATAGAACCTCCTAACATATGTAGGTATTAGCCATCCTGACCCTAATTTATGCCTATAAATACCAAGACCATCATCCATGCAATTAAATATGACCGCTAATCCATATAATTATATTATTATCACCAAAGTTCTTACAGTGTATTTAAAAAATCGTTAGATTGAACGTAAGCCACGTTTTTTCTGATCCAATAATATTGTTACTTCTCCATTTTTAGATATTTCTGTAACAGAAATTTAAACATACACTTAATGACTTAAGTTTGAAGTCTTTATAGGTGTTATCACCTTGACTTCTAGACTTCATTGCACCTTAACAATTCTTCCACTAGCAACCACTAGAAAACAACCTAATCTAAGTGTGGGTCTTCCCCTTAGCTTCATCTCAAATCAGTTGGCGTTGTATGTAAGAAATGGTGAACAAACTCCCCTCGCCCCCCACTATAACGTGCTGCACACAGTAGGGACTAGGGAGCAATCCTATCTCTCCAATCATCCTCTTAGAAAGATTAAGTCATCAATTACATTTATGGACTTTGTGCCAAATGAGTACATGGTAAGGTGTTAAGTCTAGTTTACAGGATTTGGCTCATCTAGTTACCCTTCCCCATGGTTTTTGAGGCTTGGGTTCAATTGAGGAATAATTCATTCATAGAAGATATGTAATCCCACTGTAAAATATTCCTACTAAAGTTAGAGGTCTTTTTTTATTTTTGTTTATCTTTGATAAGGACAAACCTTCTAATCTTTTCTTTGGTTTTAAAAAATTTGTAGGTAAGAATGCTTCCATTTTCATTCAAATTCTTAACCTTTGAAGTGGCACAAAAATAGCAACGAGTTTCCATTTTGTGCTTTAGTCTCAATTTTGCTTCCACACATCAATGTTTTTTTGTAGGTTATTCAATTTTCATTTTTATTATCCACAGAGAAGAACAAACTTTGCTTGCTTTTATTGGTAATTGTGTTCTTATTTAATGGACGAAGATAACGTACCAAAGAAAAAAAAAATACTAAATCAATAATAACAACTGTAATTGACACAATTTAAACTGCCCCTTGCAAAATGACAATCTCAATCTTATTGAATCTCAAAAAAATTATCTTTATCTGCTACTACCTAGAGCTCTAGGGATACTGCATTTTTTGTTGCAGCAGCTGTTGATTGAAATATATGTTTTTGTCCTATCTGATAATTTCCGTTACATGCAAACGACGACAATTCAATAATTTTTCATTGCCATCTAGCTATAGTAAATAAAATATAGATTTGAGCATGGAAAATAGGAGTACCACTGCAACCTCCTACCCCTATTGATTGGTGAGATTAGTAAATATATTTTGATTTGATTAATATAGACACGACAAGGGATATAACTATAGTTTAATAAGCCAACATCACTTACAAGATTAACTCACTCTTGTGTTGCTAAGTTGGCCATTTGAGCACCATTAGGGCCACAAAACGACAAAAGAGCATGATCTGATTCAAGCTTTCGCCCCCACCAAAATTAAATAGTTAAAAGAGGTTTTATTAATTTTTTACTTGAAATCTCATTCCATAATTACGTAGCAGGATGTCCAACACACATAACGGTTTAATCAAACGCACAAAATCTTATTTCTTCTATGGTTTTGTCGTTTCTTTTGTTAGATTGTGTGGAAGGAGAGTGAAATATGAAACAAGAAAAAAAAAGGCTTGGATATATATATTCCAAAGATATATATCATGTGGGTGAGCTTGCGAGAATGCCTTCCATTCGTTGGTTTTGTTTCTTTTCTTGTTTTTAAGATAAATGGAAATTGACTACACGAAAAAGATAGATCTACAATAACCTATCGCATGTTAAGTAAGGAACCTTTATAGATATACAAGTATCTATACAAAATAGCAAAATATGCAATTTCGAACTATTTCATCTTGGGTTTTCTTCTTTTTGTTTGTCAGTGTGAATAAAAGATTAATAAGAAATGGTACAATTAAATTTAGTATATCAAAGAGAAATTCTTGCACTTTTTAAACTCTTTCTTTGTAATGCAGATAACATTAATTAATCAAGTAATTTCCACATGGAGTCATATCCTTTTTCATGTCCATATTTGATTGCTGCAGTTTTAATGTATTGTAGTACTAAATATTGAGGGCATTCCGAAGATGATGAGTTCCATTAATGTTTTAGTTTTTAAAATAATATATAACATTTGGAGGCAAAACTCCTTTGTCAATAGCAACTATTAGACTTTTTAAAACATTAAATTGATTATTTAGAGACAAACGTAACAATAAATAATGTTGAGATGACATATCTCATTTCTAACATATAATATTTTCAACTTTTTATAAAATAAAAATGGAAACATTAGTAGAGATGAAATTAGTAATGGATTAAGTTCCTATATCGGATATTTTTCATCTCTAACGTATAAAATTTGCATTTGACCACTAAATGATAGAATCCATTTTTAAGTTTTCATCTCTAAATTTTTATGAATGATGATTAAAATTAAAAATTATTTAATAGTCGTATGACTAACTAAAATATCACATGCCTCTTACACAAGTCCTATAATTTAATATTTTTAATTTTTTTTTTACCAAGAACGTGAACAAGAATTATCCACTAACAAGATTCTCACATAAAAAAAAAATTGAACCCATATCTTTGTGAAATATGAGTTTATTTTTTACCAAATAAATCAATCTTTGTTGACTTAATATGTTAATTTTAACTATTCATAATTAGAAATAATATATAAGATTTACCCCACTCACATAAAATATGTCCTCTTATTTGATAGTATATTGTAATATCAATAACAATAACTTTACAATTCAAACTCCTGATAATAGTTACAGGTAAAAAAAAATTAGTTGTGTCCTATGGACTTCAACTGTGATCAAATTAACACTATATCTTGGTCTTAATTTGCATAAAACTTAAATGGAAAGCCAGAAGTGTTATATTCAAATATAATTAACATTTTTCACGTACCTATTATCACTATGTATTTTTCTTTCCTTTTATTTCTTCCCAAACACTGGCTTCGTCGACATGGAATATATTAGATTTACCTTTTTTTTTTATCAAGAAAAGGAAATTAATACATTAAGAATATACGAGATATTCTATCACGTAATGCTAGAATCGTTGCCACATGTGTCTATAACAATTTCCATTTAATAATAATCATAAAAAATGAGAAAGGGGGAGGGTGATACGAAGTTGTTCATAGAAAAGAGAAATTTTTTTTTATTAAACAGCTGTCGATTGATTATTCGGGTTTCTCCCATACGTATTGCTTTTATGTTTTGAGTTTTGAGAACTTAGAGATGATCACCACACCAACACACCTTGTTGTTTAACTAACACGCACGTACACTTCTTGATGATTTTCAAAATTTCGATACTTCTTCTATATCAAAAACCTCAAAAACAGTATTTTTTTTGTTTCTCCGGCTCCATGTGCAAGAGATGGATCAATCACTTCTAGAAGACAATAAGTAATAACCTAATTATACTGTGTTTATACAGTGAATTTAGTCAGAAGGACAAAGTTGTTTGGTGACACACGTGATTCTACGCCAATAATAAGGCGAAGTCGATGATAAGGTCCGGCTTCAAATAAAAACGAAGATTTAGTTTGGTCCAAGGCATGAAAAATTATATTTTCTCTGCTGATATGTATTCAATGTTGTTTTATCTTTTTGAAAGGATGATAAATTAGACACATGGTTTGGTTGTGGATTAATTAATATCATCATGATAGTGCCATGCTTAAGATACTTGTAAAAGGCGTTATTGAGTTGTTAAATCTCAATACGCAGCTTGACTAGTTTGTCCGATTTTAGAAAAACTTACGTCATTAACAATTATACTGAATTTTTAATTACTTTTGATGTAAATGCACTTTTGTTTGTGGGTGAAGTTGACAAAGATAGAAGTTAGAAGAACTTTTGAGGAGGCTTGGGTCAGTGCAAATGAACAATGCAAGTAATCAAGCATGCTTCACGTCTTAATATCTTAATCATTTTGTGTGTTGTTTCTCTTTTATCCAACTATTGCCTTCAACTTACTTCCAAGAGCTCTTACGTAATCCTTGAATGATATACCTCTCAGAGCTGGTTTCTTTATTCGTCGTTTTATCTCCAAGCTACACAGCTTGGCATGGAATAGTGGATGATTGTGATTAGCTATAATTAGCATGCATGAATGTCAAACACATTCAACAAAAGGAATTTTTTTTTTCTTAGTCCAACTTGATGAAAAATAATAATAATAATTACATGTATACAAGACTATAGCATGTGATCATAATGATAATATTTAAAACTCTTTATACTAACATGAATTCACATCATCTTCACAAGAGTGCCTTGTATAGAGAAACCTTGGTTTCATTTGAAAACTTTTTGCCTAGTTTCTAAATACTTGTTTAAGAGATTTTTTTTAAAAATAAAATTGCTTAACGGAATAACAAGTTTATAATCTCCTAGTCATAAGTAGGGACTTCTCATTGGACTATTTATTAATGATTGACTTAATCCACCTTAAAGTCAATCTTATCATAATTTTAATCAAATATTAATAATCTATATATTATAGTTATTATATTTTTAATTGTCTATTGATTATATAATTATAATATATTTAATTGTCAATTAATAATATAAAAAGATAATATAATTATTATTGATTGATATTAATCTACAACAATTATTTTAATACAATTCTTATTTATGGTGGATAAAATCTAAAACAAGACCAGTTTTAGGGTGGAAAACGTGATTAGGTCTCCCATCATGGAAGAGGTTTGCAAACCATTAAAGTTATTTATTTCTAGATCAATTCTTTCACTTTTTCTTTTTTCTTTTTCTACCTCTTTTCTATGATTTACCCTTTTTTCCAACACAAAAAAATATCTTCTTTTTTTTTCATTTTCTCTCTTTTGTTTTTCATCTCTCCTTCCTCACAAACTCTTATCTACTCCAGTGGCAGCCTCAACAATGATAGTGTCTTCAACCTCGTTAACAATAGCGCCTTCAACCATGTTGACGATGGTGTTGCCTTCAACCTTTGCTCCCTTGTTTCTCTCGTTATTGGTTGTTTTTGTTATTGTGATTTTATATTTTTATTTTGGACTTGAACAAGTAGATCTAGATATGAATGTTGGAAACAAAATTGAATTTTTGTTGTTGTAATTTGATCTTTATTTTGGGATAAGAAAGATGAAAGGGAAGGGGATACAGGTAGAGTGAGGACAAGGAATAAAGGGGTAAAACAAAAAAAAATGACTAAAAACAAAGAGGAAAAAAAGTAAAAAAAAAAAAACAAACCAAAATAAATCTCATCCAAAGATTAAAAATAATAAAGATCTATCGGTTATAAATTTCTGTCTTATGGTAAGAGACTTACCCACCTTTTTCACCTTAAACTTTGTCATTAAAACAAATTATAAAGAAGTTAGTAATCAAATATTGGTTTAGTTATGTTTTTTATCTATAAAATTTGAAGTTTTTTTATTTTTTTATAAATTTTTTAAAAAGTTTATTTTTATAAGTTTTAAGCTTTTTATTTTAAACTTTTTGCCATCAAACTTTATTAAAAATATTAAAATATTGATATTAATATGTGACATCAGTATATTGACACATTATCAATTTATTAGAAGGACTAAAAATGAAAAAAAAAATTATAATGATTAAAAATATAAAAGAAAAAATGTTATAGGAACAAAAAATTAAAAAAAATTACAAAAACAAAAAATTAAAAATAATTTTTTTAAGACAAAAAATGTGAAAAAAAAATACGTAGACTTAAAAAAAATAACATATTTATAAACACAACAAAATTAAGCCTTAAAATATAGTATATAAGTTATATTGAAAATTAATATGAAATTAATAATAATAGATTTTTTAAACTTTTATTTTTTTTTTCAACATTACAAAAATACTCACATGTTACATAAATACCTTGAATTTTTCACTCACCATATACATTATTAATTTATTTTTAAATACATATATTTTTAAAAAATAAAAATATACATTTTAGACAAATTAACATAAACATATTTCGTAATGAATTATCTATCTATATGTGTGTTATAACAATAGTGTCTATAGTATATTTATTTTATTTTATAAGATTTATATATGTTCTAAAGGAAGTGAATATGAATAGTGCATGTAATGAGTGAGAGAGTCAAAAGTGTTTATGTAATATTTGAGTGATCTTATGATATTAAATAAAAAAAATATTTAAACAATGTATAATTATTAATTATTTTTATTAATTTTTAATTAAACTTATACACTATATTTTAAGATTTAATTTTTTTGTGTTTGAAAAATATTACTTTTTTTTAATATATTTAACTATTTTTATTTTTTGTTCTTGTAAATTTTTTTATTTTTTGTCCATGTAAAATTTCATTTTTCATTTTTAGTTCATGTAACTTTTGTTTTTTATTTTTAGTCCATATAAATTTTATTTTTTTATTTTTAATCTTTGTAAATTTATTTTTTTTATTTTTAATCTTTCTAATAAACTGATGATGTGACATTTTTTACATAATATTTTAATATTTTTTAAATAAAATTTATCAATAGGAACTAAAAATTAAAATTTTGAAATTTACAAAGACAATTTCAAAAAAAGAATTGCAAACACAATAAACAAAAAACACCAAATTACAGAAGAAGAAAAAACTTAATTAAACTTTAAATAAATAAATAAAATTAAACCTGCAATCAATACTGATATTAGTGTATATGTGTTAAATTATACTGATGATGATTATTTACATAATATTTTATAAAATTTACACGTTTTACAATTTACATAATATATATATAAATTTAATTAGTTTAACAAAACTTTTAATTCAATAATTATAAATTTTAATGTCCCAAAACACAAAGCTCGTAATACATGAACTTCCCATACTCATGCGCAGGTATAGGTATGAGCCTTAGTATTGTTATAATCTTTAATAACTTTATATAAAATATAATATTATGAATAATTGTTTTTAATAATTAATATTTATTACGCTAATCATTTGTGTTGTTTATTGTATAATAAAGAATAATCAATTAGTCACATACTCTGAAAAATGATAAAATACAATCAAATGCTGTTATTAATAAGATAAATGAAAAAAATTATGAAGATTTTTCAAATAAATGAAAAAAAATTAATAATAAGATAACATGTAGACAAATTGTACTAAATCAAATTACATTCAGAAATTAACTATTTACTTAGTTTCTGTTATATATATATATATATATATATATATATATATATATATATATATATATATATATATATATATATATATATATATATAACTATTTACTTAGTTTCTGTTTACAATCTTCGTTCATTTTACCCAGAATTGCACGGATCTAAAAGGATATGAAAATATTTAAAGATATCTTTGATTTATGCACTATGCATCTCTTGGCTTACTTTTGTTTATTTGGAGAAAGACCTGTTTGGTTTTGTTAGATTAATGGCTAAATTATATTTTTAATATTTATAATTATCATTATTTTTCTAATTATTTTTTTTATCCTTCTAAGAGAGTGAAAAACCCATACCGAAGCATTCGGACCTATTTTGAGTCAAATCAGGCCCAAAATTAAAACAATGCCGACAATAGCCCATTATTTTCCATATTAACCCAATATTTCTTTGTATAAAACACGAGCTGATTCACTAGACTAACTTTTAGGGTATATAGAGATATTAAAGTTTAAAGAGAGTCAAATCCAATTCACTCAGCTTGGTCTGTAATGGAGTTTGAAATGAGTTAACTCGACTTAATTGTGAGTTAAAGAATAATCAATTTAGTTTAATTTACCCAAGGTAAGGGATACATTGAAATTGGAAATAAAAAAAATCATTGCAATGCAAAGAAAAGGGAGGAGGATAAATAAGTTTAAGATATTTCATTTTGACTTTTTATTTTACTCAAGATGAGAAAGCCCAATACTGAAATTATTTTTAATTTTAATAAAAAATAGGTTGAAAACTTCTTCATACTCAATCTTAAATTCATTTAACCTAAAAATAGAATAGAATTCTCTCATAATTTTGGTGAGTAACAATTATATTTGTTGCTAGTTGAATAAGAAATGAATTATTTTGATAATTCTAAATATTCTTTTTGGTTAATTTTGTATTTATGTTTTTAATGAATTTAGTTGCTATGTCTTGATCATTTTGTTAATGTATTTGACTTCTAAATTCATCCTCCCATTTTCTTAAAAAAAAAAAATCATATACATCTTCCTCTCTTAATAAAAGTAATAGAAATTGCATTGTATAAAAATAATATTATAAATGAAGAGAAAATTTATAAAATATACATGAGATACTAAATTTGTTAACTTGATTATTTTTTATACTAGATTAAAGTCATTTTACTTATTAATATTATTAAGAAACAATATTTTTATAATAAAGTCTTTTTATATTTTTTATATTGTTACTTTCTTTTATTGTTATTGTAGAATGATATTTTTTTTCTAATAACCTAAAATTATTGATGTAGCATTGAGAAAGGTGATTCATTAAATTTGAATTTATAAAATCAAAAAAATGATCTTAAAATAAAATATTCTTCAAAAAAATTTAGTAATAATGAAATGAGCAAATTCTTTCTTTTCTGAAGAATTTTCAAAAATTGAAAAATCTTCGATTTAAAAAAAAGACACTTTAGAATATCTTATTTATTGTGAATTTTTAGGAATGACAATATTTTATTATAAAAAACTACTAATATAGAACAATAAGTATTTATTCATTTAAGGTTTTCATTATTATTAATGTTATTGTTCCTTGATATATTTATAAATAAATATTCTCTCAAATTTGAAACTATAAGTTTTTTCCTATTTTCTTTTTATTGCAATTTATTTATGTTTTACAAATTTTAAGTCTCATAAATTATTTTTTTACATATATTCCTAATTAAAATAACTATATTTAATGTTTACAAGAAACATTACCATCATAGCCTATTAAAAATACACTTCAACAAACAATAAATGACATTTATTTCTTATATTAAATAAATATTTTTTAAATTAAATGCATTAATATTTTTATAATAAATGCATTAATATTTAATACTTACTGTATGCACCTTAATGAGTTTGCACTAATTTTAAATGTCTATTGTTTGGGACACATAAATATTATTTAACTTAAAAAAAATAATTTAATCAAACAAGATCAATTTAACTAATTAATAAATAATGTTGGAGGCGAAAATAACACCCATTGTAGTGTACTAGTGTCAATTTGTCATTAATTTCATTATATATTTTATGTTTAAATATTTAACTAAATTTTTATTGATATTTTATTCCCGTAATTATATACGCGATAAGTTATAAGCAATATGGCATTAAATCAGGTAATTACTTTCGTTTTACAGGATGAGATCATCCGTATATAAGTATACTTAAAGTTTCACTATCTTAACATTTGTGTGGTTATTTTTTTATTTAATTTTTTTATCTTTGTCTTAGAAAAAAATGTTAAAAAGAAAATGTAGATATCATTCTTCTTTTGTTAGTATTTTTATTATTAGAAAACAAAGTCAAATTAATTATTTTAAGATATTACAGACAATTTTATTATTTAAGCATAGACTACTCACTATTAATATAAAGTTGTCAAATGCACAAACATAAATACTCAAACTATCATAAAAAAATGAAAAATAAAAAGGTTTAAATTTACAATTGTAAATAAAAATAAGCATTATTGAATTTAAAATAAGACTCAAGATTTTAAAATCATGTACAAGTATTTCTATATATATGATTGTCACTAAATAATAGATGTTCAATAGATATGAAATAGTAACTACAGGTCAATTTATTGGGAGAACCATAAATGTAAAATTTCTTCTTTGTATTATGTGTAAAAAGACTTGTCAAGTTTAGCTAGTGTAAGTTCTTAAGAAAAAATTATTATTAACTTATTAAATATATGGAGTGATTAATTTATTTTAAAATTTATTTTTTTAAAGTTCTTTATTATTATTATTTATTTTCTTAAATTTTAATAATTAAGATTAAATATTTATTAAAATCAATAAATTTTAAGAAAATTATTAGTTAATATGAAGAGTAACTTTTTAGAATTATTCGTGAAGAAACTTGATCACTTTTTTTAAATATAAACATAAATTATACACATTATAAATAATATAATATAAATAGATTGGTTATAATGTTTACTAAAGCCTTCAAGATTAGGTCACACCTTATGTAAATCAGGTTGGTTGTAGGCATCCAATAGATTATTTGACTTATTTTCATTCCTATCTATTGTGAATAATGATAAATAAATGAAAGAAAATATAAAATAAAAAATTGAATGTGTGAGAGTCTTGAGTGAAAAAAAAAAAAGTAATAAATTAATTACTCATATGTGTGTTTTTGTTGGGATTGCACAAAATGTGTATTTGTGTTTTAGGTATAAGTGTGTTGAGAAGGAAAGATACATGTATGTGGTGAGTATTAGAACTTGAAGGTTTATGCAATATGTGAGTAATTTTACAACTTTAAACATGGAAACAAGTGAAGAAAGGTTGAAAGTATGCCTGATTATTAAAAAATAATTTTTTGATATTTAAGATTGTTATTTTGTATTAACTAGTATTTTACATAAAAAAAAAACTAATAGACAAAAAATTAACATTGATCAATGAAAAAGCTAGTATTTTAACTATTGCATTGCATAAAATAAATGCTTGTTTATGCAATTAAAATTTATAATTTATAATAAATAAATATTTCTAAATATAATAACAATGTACGATTTAATTTTTTAGGATATGCATTATATCTTAGATCTATACTAAATTATTTATGTTGTGATATATTGTTATTTTTAATTATGATAATATTTTTAAAAAGTTATTCAAATTCAAGTTATCTTTAAAAATACTAAAAATGATATATTGAAAGAGATAATAAGTTAAATTGATATATCGTACGCATGTTATGAATGTATTTAAATTTTGAATATATATTAAATTGATTTATGATATTTAAATATAACTTGTTAACTGTAATATTAAAAGTATAAACGTCTTTACTAATTGGATGTTAATAGAGTGAAGTTCACCACTTGATAAGAAGAGAATATTTAAATGAGAGTGAATATGAAGGAGAGTGAGAAAGTCTAAGAAATCATATAGTTTTACACGTTTATATATATATATATATATATATCTGTGTGTGTGTGTGTGGAATTTTAAATTAATTTAGTATATTCTGTTTAGTCCTTAAATACTTTTTATGCCTATAAATAAGTCATTTTGACTTTTAATCCATGTATTTCTTTTTATTTTTCATTTATATAAATCCTTCTTTTACATCTTTACTCTCTCCTTCATAATGATGGCATGACATCCTTGATGTGTCACTTTTTTTTATTGATGTGACATTATTGACATAACACAATGCTAATGTAGCACGTGAAGATTTCATTATAAGTCATCAAGATTAATGTTTTTGTAATATAATTTGAAATCAAAGACAAAAAAAATTACAAGGGTTAGAAGTTATAAAAAGTGATTTCCAAAATAAGTTATAGAAACAAAAAATGAAATTTTCTCACTTGCAAGAATGGAAAACATTTTTATAAAACATGCACATAAAGAAAGGATGAGTAGGAAAGAGAGATTTATAAAGAGGATTTATTTTTTAAATTGATTATCCCATTTTTCATAAAAAAAAAGAAAGTCGTATGCATCTTCTTCTAATTATAAAAGTTATAATAATTGAAACGTATAAAAATCTCATTGTAAATAGAAAGAAAATTTACAAATTATATATGAGATACTAAATTCGTAAACTTGATTACTTTTCATTCTTGGTTAATGTCATTTTATTTACTACTATTATTCGTAAACAATATTGTTTATAACAAAAAAAATTATATTTTTTATATCGTTACTCTCTTTTGTTGGTATCTAGAATAGTATATTTTACTTTAGTAACCTAAAATTATTAATGTAGTATTAAATAATGTGATTAGATGGATTTTAAATTATCAAATCAAAAAAATTGTATTAAAAAATATTCTTCAATAGAATTTAGGAATAATGAAGTGAGAAAATTCTCTTTATTTTAAGAATTTTCAAAATTTGGAAAATATTCAATTTAAAAAAACAAAGGCATTTTAGAATACCTTATTGTGTTGAATTTTGGGATCTCATGCCATAGTCGAACCGTGAGTTCGATGATTAAAGAAATTGTTAGTAAACCATGATGTCTAAGAGTTATTGGCAATATTATACTACAATAAATTATTAATATAGAATAATGATTATTTACTCATTCAATGTTGTCATTATTATTAATGCTTTTGTTCCTTAAATATATTTACAAATATATATTGTTAATATTTTCAAATTATAAATGTGTCTTTTTTCTTTTTATTACAAAACTATTTGTGTTTTACAAATTTTAAGTCTTATTATTTTTTTAAAATATATCTCTATTTAAAAAATGATATTTACTTTTTACAAAGAATGTTACACTCATAACTATTAATAACGCACTTCAACAAAAAATAACCACATTTATTTTTTATATTAAATAAGGGTACTTTAAACTAAATGCATTAATATTTTTTAAAATAAATATATTAATATTTAATACTTACTAAATATCCTTAATGTATGTGCACTAATTTTAAATATCTAGTTTGGGACACATAAAGACTATTTAATTTAAAATAAAAGTCAATTCAATCAACAAGATTAATTTAACTAATTGATAAATAATATTATAGGGAAAAATAACACCATTTGTAGTGTACTAGTGTTAATTTATCATTACTTTTATTATATATTTTACATTTAAATATGTAACAAGTTTTTTTATTGATATTTTATTTTTGTAATTAAATATGCGAGAAATTATATGCAATATGACATTAAATCAGGAAAATGTTTTCATTTTACAGGATCGGATCATTCATATATAAATATACTTAAAGTTTCACTATCATTTAATTTGTGTGGTTATCTTTTTAACAAAATAATTTTGTAATTATGTTTTTAATTAATTTGGTTATTATATATTTATCATACATAAAATATTAGAAAAAAAATGTCAATAACATTCCTCTATTACTAATATTTTTATCATTAGAAAATTAAATAAAATTAGTTATTTTATGATATCACAGGCAATTTTGTTATTTGAGCATAGACTACTCACTATTAATTCAAAGTTGTCAAATAAACAAAAAGAAATACTAAAGCTATCATGAAAAAAAAATGAAAAAAAGGTTTCAATTTACAGTTGTAAAAAAAAAAAGCGTAATTGAATTTAAAATAAGACTCAAGATTTTAAAATCATGTGTAAATATATTTCTATATTATACATGATAGTCACTAAATAATAGATGTGGAATAGATATGAAATGGTAAGCATAGGTCAACTTATGGAGAGAACCATGTTGCTTTAAGTACTTCCTATGTTTGATATAGTTAGCACTAGAATCATACGCTAGATTTCTTCCTTATATTATGTGTAAAAGACTTGTCAAATATGTCTAGTGTAAGTTCTTAAGAAAACATTATTATTAACCTATTAAATATAAGGAGTGATCAATTTATTTTAAAACTTACTCTTTTTATTTTTTTTTATTATCATTCATTTTTTATAATTTAAGAATTAATATTAAATATTCATTAAAATTAATATATTTTAAGAAAATGAATAACGAATACAAAAAATAACTTTTTAAAAATTATTCTTGAAATAATTTGATCACTTCTCATTAATATAAAAATAAATTATCCATATTATATGTAATATAATATAATATAAATAGATTAATTAGAATGTCTAATAGATGTTTTAAAGCCTTTAAGGCTAGATCACGCCTTATGTAAGTCAGGTTGTAGGTCTTTAATAGGTTATTTGACTTATTTTCATTCCTATCTATTATGAATAATGATAAATGAAGAAAATAAAGAATAATATAAAAAGTGAATATTTGAGAGTGTTGAGTGAGAAAAAAAAATAAGTAATGAATTAATTACTCATATATGTGTTGTTGTCAAAATTGCATAAAGTGTGTATTTATTTTTAGGTATGAGTGTATTAAGAGGGAAAGAATAGTATATGTAACACTCATTATTATTATTATTATTATTATTATTTATAATTAATTATTACTAAAGATAGCACGCGAATATTTACTTATAGCGTAATGATTCCAAGGAGTTACAATTTATTAATACGATAACTATTTCCATACAATATTTTCATAACAAGTTTTCATTTCATAAAGTAGAAGTCATAGACTATTCAGGAGGTAATACAAATTTCTTAAAACACCATACTTTCTCTAACTTGCTCTAATCAAATTAGACGTTTCTGATAGATCATCTTCATTTGTTGGCTCTTTCATATTACTCCCATTGTCAGCCTGAAATGATCCCATTGAGGACGGTGGTGGTTGAGGAATCGGTGGCCTTCTCCAGTTGGCAGGTATGTTCAGGAGCCTAGGTGGCGAGTTTGAAAAAGAATAATTGACATATCCACGTGATGAAACTGTCATGACACCATTATGTTTGTGGGTCTAAAAGCAAAACGGACGTATCCTACGAATGTATCGTCACCTTGTATCCGATCGTAGGTCCATCTTTCCTCCAAAGACAGGATTGTCGTCACCTTGGATCCGATCGTAGGTCCATCTTTCCTCCAAAGACAGGATTGTCAGGTGAAAAAGTGGTTAGAATTCCTCTGCCATGTTTGATCTAAAAGAATGGGGGGTGTAGGAGTGAGCCATCAATTTAGAATTAGGCTTAAGATAAAGGGTAATCTTTTCTATCGTCAACTTTTATCTCATTGTTCGTGCCTAAGTAGGTTCTATACATTGTTGTTGGACCCTTTGTTGCCTCCTTTACTCTAGCTTCAAGAGGGACTTACACGAGCGTATCATTTAATATCCAATTTGTAATTTTTTGGTTGATGACCGGGAGTACATTCCCTGACTTGTACTTGGTCCAGAGTACTCTTAACCGAATCTTGGTAATGTTCCGCTTTGTCGGGAACGCCAAGCCAGTACTGTGACACCCTCCTTTCTCTACGCGGTTCACAACTTGACACTTTATTTACCCCCAAGGTCTCACCAAAGCCTGCGTACATTCCTCAAGTACCTTATGTGGTCAACCATTGCATTCTCCATCTTAAATTCTCACTCAATAGGTTTTTCTAATTTATCTATCAATCTTATCTCATTTGTCATTTTTCCTATTTCTTTTACAGTGGTACTTGTATGATATCAAGATTCTCAACTGACAATATTTTATTTATACATCATAATCATCCTAGAATGTATCATCATAGTCTGAGCATATCTCAGTTTATTGTCTATCCTATGGTTCAACAGAAATTTTTCTCACTAAATGGACAATTTAACATATATATGTATATATAGTTTTGTTTCACAGTTCATAGAATTATGCAATTTACATTTATATCTTCACTTAAAATATTTAAATGTGTAACCTTGATTGATTGTAATGAATCACCTATTTTCCTACCAAGAAACAAGGCAAGGGTAAAATGGTCATTTTCTAAATTAGATGACCTTTGGGATATTCCTACCTTTGTTTTCCACTCCCAATATTTTATGTAGTTATTCATGTATGATAAGTTTGTTCTCTTTGGCTTCAGAGGGTTTCAATAAGGGAAAATTAAGTTTTCCTAATGCATGGTATTTTAGTCATTTTTCATAAAATATGATTTTTGTAAGATTTTATTTTCACAAATCTTCCTTGATTACCTTATATGTAGGTTTCTGAAACTTATCCATATAATTTCCTGAATTCATAAAGCTAAAATACAAATTTATTGTAAAGCAAGGGTATTTTTGGAATTTTGAAAATAAATTAAATTTTTGTCAAATTTTATTAAAAAGATTTGTCTTACACTTTTTACCAAGCTTAAGACTATCCTAAATGAGCAAAGGATTAAAATGAATTAAGATATAAAAATATTTTTCTTAACTCTTTTTTTTTGCTATTTGCATCCCCTTCTTCTTAAAACTACTATTTGCACCCCTCCCTAGACTGTTCATCTTCTTCTTTTACTATTTTCAAACCAAAGAGGACTCGAATTTGGTTCTGCTTCGAGGGAGCTTCTTTTACTGAATCAATGCCACAAAAACATTACAAATGATATTCCAAACTGAAATTTATTAGAATAATGGCTCCTTCTACCTTTTGATGCGTTCTGACGAAGCTTGTGACACTCCGGTGGACATGGCTTTCTGATCTTGTGAGCGTTTCTTCGAGTTTCTGGAATAGAAATGTTCATGGCACAACTACGAAACTAACGAGATAAAAAGGAGTCAAATAGAGCGAAGAATCAAAGAGAATTTTAAGGACGAAATCACGTTTTTCTTCCCCTTCAATCTGAGTCTCGAGGGGTATTCATAATTCTCGTTTGGCTGGTTTCCTTCGCGTTTATGTCTCGTAGGTGATGGGAATTGCGTGAAGTTGCAGTGTTCAAGCGTTCAGAACCTAGGCTGGCAACTCTGAAGCTTGAGGTATGACGTCCTGCAAAAAACCATACTAAGGAAGACGAAGACGACAACAAGATATGGGCAAGCCACGTGACGATGTGCGATTCGTGGTTAGCGTTCTGGTAGCAATATTAAGTTATGTATTATTAATTGCCTTTAGTTACTACCGAACACACTCTAGCTCAGCGGTTAAGCCGCTGAGTGCAGAAGTGTCAGGTTTCCCTTTCTAAACCCACTGAGGCGCCCTCCATTTTTATTTTACTTGCTACAGCTGCAACACTTCCCTTTCTTTAGATACTACCGAACGCACTCTGGCTCAGCGGTTAAGACGCTGAGCATAGAAGTGTCAGGTCCCCCCTTCGAAACGCTGAGCGCAGAAGTGCCAGGTCCCCCCTTCGAAACCCACTAAGTGTGCCCTTCCTTCTTGACTTGGGCTCGAGTCCAGTAGTTACTACCGAACACACTCTGACTTAGCGGTTAAGACACTGAGCGCAGAAGTGTCAGGTCCCCCCTTCGAAACCCACTGAGCGTGCCCTTCCTTCTTGACTTAGGCTCAAGTCCAGCACACCTCTTTCTTTCCCTTTCCTTCTTTTTGTTCTTCCCACTCCCCTCTTCTTCTTTTTTTATTATTTACATATTTTTTGTTTTTAAATCTCTTTAAATTCGTTTTTATCTTTTTAAATTAAAAAAAAAATTCAGGAATCCCATATTATATTTCTTTTACTGAAATTAACTTTTGTTTTTATAAAAACTAATTATAATAATAATAATTACTAAAATATTTAAAATTTTATTTTAAATTCCAAAAAATTGATATTTTAAATCCCAGTATATTTATATTTTTTTTTTGTTTCTTCATCTTCTTAAATTTTATTCTTTCCTTTTTATTTATTTATAGATTCATCATCTCTATGTTTATTATTTCTATTAATTTCCAAATCTTATAAATTCAAAATTTCTAATCATCCTTTCCTTTTTTAATTTTTATTTACTAATTCATTCCTTTAAACATTCACACACATCCTATGATAAAAAATAAACTTTGAAATTAATATTATATAAGAATTTGGGACGTTATAATATACGCAGTGAGTATTATAGCTTGAGGGTTTGTGAAATATGTAAATGACTTTACAAAGTTGAACATGGAAAAAATGGAGAAAGGTTGAAAGTATTCTTGCTTATTAAAAAATATTTTTTGATATTTATGATTTTATTTTTTATAAACTAATGGTTAACATAAAAAATAAAAGATTGATCAATGAAAAA
>JAMLFT010004337.1:0-19805 GCA_026544285.1 Pachyrhizus erosus | reverse complement strand
TAACCAGGCTATGCAAAATATTTATAAAGCCAAGAAATTTTATTATTAAATAAAAATTAAATTAAAAAATTATAACATACTACTAAGAAAAAGGATAAAAAGAAATATCATAAATTAAAAAAACTATAATGTAAATTTGTTCCCAGAATACATTATATTTAATTTCACATTAGAACAAATTTATGGACTGAACAAATGTAGAATACTTTGGGAGATAAAATAATTTACTAGAAACTCAAATAGATAAATCCTATTTTATTGACCATATGTTATAAAATAAAGCTAAATGCATGCATTATTTTATATTTATAGTATTATTTTCAATTAACAATAATTTATTTTATGTATAAATGAAATTATTTATTATATTATAGGGATAATCATCCCATATTAAGATCCTATTTTATCTGGATATTCCTTTATTACAAACTATCCCTTCACACCTATACTTTTTTTTTATCTTTGTCTTCCTTTTATATCAAATAACAAATATTATCAATTATTTATCTCTTCTATCTTATCTTTCATAAGTGTAGACACCATCATTTTTCTTTGTCTAAACCCCACATTTATACCCTAGACTTACTACACAAGCTTCAACCCCTTCTGCGTTGACCATCATTCGTTGTCGCTAGAGGCAATTTCAATAGTGGTGTTTTATTTTTATTTCTCACCACCTCCAACCTCCTCTACACTTATCTCTTTGGCACAACAAACTTGACATTTAGCTTTGCACTCTGTTCCTCCTCCCTCATTGCCACGCATGTCACCATCTCTGATGCTGACCTCACCACCAAATTTCAACCTAAACTCACGGTCAACCACAACTGTTATAGATGTCAGAGTTGGGTATATCCTAAGTGTATTAAACACTTATAGATGTGAGTAGAAACGTGCCTAAATTTATGTGGAGAATAACGAATAAAATAAAGTACCTGAATGCACACCAAATATTAACGTGGAAAACCTCCTTAAATGATGAGGGAAAAACCACGAGATAAACTCCGAAAATATCTACTATATTAAAAGATAATTACAATATAGTGATCCCTAGTGAGACACTCTTCTACTACAAGTGCAATATTACATATTATTAAAGTTTTTCCAAAAACAAAATCCCCAATGTATATTCACAACACTCTTGAATTTTTCTCTCACACTTTATATATTTCTCTCTCACTAAAAAACATAGAATTATTTCAAGTGTGGAATGAATAACACAAGGTCATAAGACCTTTATTTATAAGGCTTAAGCCTTCTTTGATAAACCAAACCCACCAATGTGAGACTTTCAAAAAACAAAACAAAACTAACAACAACCACTTAAAGCATATAAATGTCAACAATATGCTAATAAGACCAAAGATTTTTTTCTTATCCCAATTAGATCCATCCCAGGTACAATAATCCTAAGGACTTGCAATCTCCATTTTACTTTAACATTTTTTCTTTCAACTATTTTCTAATATACTATTGTAGTTTAAATAATTTTTTGGTATTTATAAAATAGAATATTTTAATCTTAATTTTTTAAATTTTTTATTTTTTATTTTTTTTAAAAAATTAAAAAATAAAATAAAATAAAAATCAAAATAAAAAAAAAATTCAAATAAAAATTTCTTATTTTATAAAAATAAAAATTAATTAAGCCTATTATTTTTCTTCTTCCCCTTGTCTCAAAGATAAGATAAAGAAAAACTAGAATTTTATGCTGTTGGCAAGAGGATCGACGTTGCTGCGGCCAAGAGAGGTACATGTGGTGGTCGTAGGCTAATATGACAATGGCACGATAATTATGGTGGCTGCCAACTTAGTGCTACAGAGGTAGTCGTGGAAGGGGAAAAACTAAAAAATAAGATGATTTTTGAAGTTAAAACTTAAAGGTAATTTTTCTTTCATTGTATTTAGTTTTGTAAAAAGTAAAAAGAAAAATATGTTATTGAAATGACATAAATATTTACTTGTCAAAATATATATGGTAATGCTATCTTTTAAAGTAAATATATATATTTTAGAGAAAATTTATAAAAAAAATTATAGCATTATTATTGATATAATTATTTTTATAATGATTATTATTTTTTACCATAAAATTTGAAATAAGAGATATTTTGGACAAATTACAATTTCCTTAACATACAATAATATGTCTTTGATTTTATACTTTGAATCTTGGTTATTGTTTGTGGTTTTTGAAATATTTTTTATTTTTACTGAATTTTGATGTATATCTATAGTTCAATATTTTGATCAAACTCTATAAATATACAAACATCTGACTTCATTTAAAATATTTTGATTTATATTATAATTTTTTTATTTTTTTATCAACTTTTTCATTCTTTCTTCTTGATAATTATTTTCAATATCATATTTTGAGTAATTTCTTTTTCTTTAAAATTAAGTTTCACTGAAAAGATTTTTTCTTTTTTAAATGAGTTTTTATGCAAAAAAAAAAATTTATATCCCTACACTAGCTACCTTTACATATCATGGAATAATTTCTTTTTGTTGAAGTAAAGTGAGTTTGATTAAGATGAAAGTGTGAGAAATAAAAATAAAATAAAATAAAATGAGTGAAAAGTAAAAAAAGATAATAATTTGATTGAGATGAAAGAAAATCGAAAGATTTAAAAATAATGATGAAACCAAAAAAATAAAAAAATCCTTATTCAAATGAGATGAAAAAACATAATTTAAAAAAAAAAATCACCCCTCGCAGCACTCCATGTTTTGCAACACAAATGGCACAACCGATTATGCAAAGAAGCATAATCATTAATTATACCATCGTTTCCCTCATACTTTTTTTTAATTCAAACCCCTTCTCCTCTTATATAATAATAATAACATTATTATTATTATTACAAAATTATAAAAATATAAAATAAATATCAATATTAAAATAAATAATAATAATAATAAATTAATTATAGTAAATAATGTTAAATTATTTTCTTTTATTATCTATAAATTACTTTAATTTAAATATTTCTTTTATCTTTTACTCTCTTGTATTTCAATCAAATCACTTTATTTTTTTTCTCTTTTTACACTTTCACTTCTCTTCATTCATCTGCTTTTCTCTCACTTCCATTATTGTTTTCTTTCCTCGTAACGAAATGCAATCTTAATCACCGACCTCTCACAAGCATAGATATGACACCACCTGTCAAGTTAGGCGTAGTGGTAAAACAAATTGGTTACAAGATTCGTACCCGTAACTTCAAAAAAGTTTAAATAGGATTATATAATTCACTTCTACAGCAAACAACTATGATAAGACTTTTTATGATTATTCTATAACAAGATAATTTTCACTGTCGACGAAATAATCACACTTTGTAACAGTAACATAACCAAAGGTCTTTATAAAAATTGGTCACCTACAAATCATTGAATGACACCTATTAACAATTCTTGACGAACATGTGGTTACCCAGTATAACCAATAAAATATATAAAGACAATCAGTACAAAAATTGTACAGAACTCGTAAAGGATCAAATAAACAATCACAGTAATTCCCTTTATCCTGCATCATAACGATGGAGACTATTTGGGAGCACGTAGTATCAGTAATTAGAGCCTTAAAAGAATTTCATTGGGATCAATTTCCATCAATTGCTCAATGTATAGCAGAAGTTTAATCTTGAAATCAAACTCCTTGCAAAGAAAGGTAGAATGACCCTAACTCATGCTGGTCTGTTTAAACTGATTCACTCTCTATCGAACTGTTTTTGTTGATTGACATACATGCTTCAGAACCATGAGATAAACATATGGGCCAGATATTTGTGCTCAACTCCACGTTGCTGAAATTTGTTTCCTCATAAATTTCTCATTCACTGCTAACCAAAGCAGCAGAAATACACTACTTTAGTTGTATAACTTGGGAGTTTCCCTTAATGCTGCAAGGACGATAATGTTTCTACAGAAGAGAGATGCATGAATTGACTATTTGCAGATGCTCTCCAAGAAATTGAGCGTTTCAAGATAAGTTGCTATAAAGTCTTGAATATAAGAATTAATGCCAAGAACATCGTCAGTTAAGCTATCCATTGAGTCACCGATATGTACAGAACGTCCATAAGCAAACTAAGCATTGTGCTTCTGTTCCCCCAACATAAGCAAAAGTTCATCCTGGTGTACAATCTTTGCCTTTTTTCCTTTCTCCACAGCCAAAACTCCTTCTGCTACCCTTTCATCTTCAACTTGAAGCTCAGACATTAAGTTTCTGTCTATCGTAGTAGAGTTACATATGTCCACCGAACTGCGTTTCTGAAATGTGAAGTTCGGCCTCAAGCAGCTCTGAATGAAAGTGTCTGAGGTTTCTGCATTTACATAGTGAGTTGAAGGAATGCATACGGTTTCATTATTTGCAGGATAGTAGCATTGAATCCCCAATTCAGAACGAATTTTTTCTTTAAGGGAAGCCATCTTATGCTTCTCGCCATGCACTAGTATAACGTGCTTCGGGGAGAGAAAATTTACAAGATCCATTATCCCTTTAGAATCAGTGTGAGGACTAAAAGCTAATTGATGAACCTGTCAATTTAAGACAAGTCAAAGTTATTCGAGAAACTAAATGAACTGACTCAATTACCTACAATGCTAATTTATACAAAATATATTTGTCAACTTAAAATTTATAAGAAATGTAATTTAACCAAACGGCTTTCTTGTTTTTGGATATTCAAGAATTCCAAGACTAGAAAGACATTAATTTAAACAGTATTACAATGT
Source organism: Pachyrhizus erosus (assembly GCA_026544285.1). NCBI lineage: Eukaryota > Viridiplantae > Streptophyta > Magnoliopsida > Fabales > Fabaceae > Pachyrhizus > Pachyrhizus erosus. The sequence continues at coordinate 15,059 of JAMLFT010004337.1, read as the reverse complement.
CTTCTTGGTATTAATTCTAAAACACACAAGTTTTCAAAACAACTTCAATATAAATGGAGGAGCATGAATAGGTGACAGTGACACAGGCATTAGTTAAAGTGGAACATGAACTTAAAATCAGTTTATACCCACTATATCAACTCAAGTAGAAGAGGATAGAATTTTTTTTTATCCAACAAAGAAATGACAAAAGAAATATGGTTTCAGTTGTATATTTAGTCTCAAGTCATGTCAGAAGCAAACTTATCACATCAAACACCAAACTCAGGAAGTTAGACCAATGTAATAATCTGTGAAAGTCAAGATGTTTATTTTCCTGCTTTCAATATACTTGTCATATTATTTTAATCACTGGACAGATTTATTCACTTGTATATGCTGTTAACACTTTTCCCTACCCAGGTGGAACATCTATAAACTTAAGTTCGTAAAAACACTAAATTAAAAGTAGATATATCTACCTGTAAATGGGTAGGGAGTAACATGTACCTGGCAACGCACATCTATTTTTGTATCAGCATCCAGATCAACTTTGGCCTGCTTATCTGACATTAATTTATGACCTATTGTTCCAGCCACACAATACCTACAAGAGTAACAAAGTAATAGATTAGCAAAAAAATAATTGCAATGTAAGTACATGAAAATAGAATAGATCAATACATATTTTTTCTTAAAAAGAAAAAGAATACTGTGGAAGAGAAAGTAAAAGGAATGGGTAAGGAAAGTCTCTCCATGCACACAATATATGTTGTGCCATAGTGTAGAATGCAGAAAGATAAGGCCATGAAATAATGAATCTGTAGATAAGAGAACAAACCAAAATTCATAGTTATTTGTAATTAGCAACCACCATCTTCCATATTTTTATGGCAGATGTTTAGGCAGCCACCATCCACCATTAAAAACATTGCACTCCAGTAGAACAGTAGTGTATGGGGTTTATATTCTCACCAGTCTTTCCCTTGTGCTTCTTTGCCTCCTCCAAAACTTTCTGTCACTGTTTTTCCAGTTTTTTCCTTTGTTTTTTTTTTTACTTTTTTATTTATTTTACTAAAACCCTTTGCTTTCAAAAACCTTTGTAGTATTATTCTTTGTTTAGGTTTAAACATGTTTTTGGTCCTCATATTTATGTCTCCTAAATTTAAATTTGTTTTTTTATTGTCCCTCAATTTTGAAAAATGTTATTTTTAGTCTCATGCAGTCAAAAACTGTCACACATTGTGCATCTAAACCTCCAAAAATTAGTTAAGAAGGACTAAAAAAAGCATTTTTTGAAATTGAAGGACTAAAAAACAAATCTAAATTTAGGTAACCAAAACAACAGTAACTTAAATTTGAGAGATGAAAACATATTCAAGCTTTTTTTTTTGTTGTTTTCTTTACTTAAATATGAGCTTCAGTAACTTACAATATAGTATAGAAATTGAAATCCATATTTTGATTTATTTATCAAAATAGAGTTAGATTTTGATTTGTCAAGCATAACAAGCAATAGAGTTAGAATTTTGAACAGTCTCGAAACACTGGTTTGAGGTGTTGCAGAAAGCATGCTCTGATGGAGAAGATCCCATTCCCGAACTCAACTCTAAATTCTGAAACCCAAGCCTGGGCTCGACCCTTCAAGACTCAACCAGCAAATGAACCTTGACCCAAGGGATAACAAAATAAGTTGATTCATTAACCATCCAATAATAAACAGAGATCCGATCCCTCTAATTCTTTATTTTCTGGGTGGGATGATTGAATTTATGCATGGATGGGCTGAATAGTTAGTGGATAAATGGATTCAATTGACATCTGTAAAAAAATAATATGATGGAAAATCATGAACCTAAAATTTGTTACTTTTATCCAAAAACAATCACGTGAATCATTCCCATGATTTGAAAAGGCAATCTCACTCATAGACATCCAAAACAATCAATTGCACTTCAAACCTTCTTTCCTTCCACAAAATGTAAGCCAGTCACTACCTAATGTTTGCTGCTATCACCAATGTATAAATCTAAATTTATCCAAGAGACAAAACTGTACCAAATTTATTAAATATTAATCAAACGTGATATTTATCATTAAAGGACAGCATTAAAATAGTTTGATATCCATAGGATTTTCAATGCGACATGCTAATTGTGGGAAATAATTATCTGTATTATACTCATCAAGCTATCAAATGCCTAATGTAAAGAGAAAGGAACTTAAGAAAGAGAAAAAATGTAATGTCAAAACAGAGAGAAGAAATAGGGATGTACCCAGGCAAAGTGACAAGGTTATTTTCTGACACTGCCCAGTGCTTAAAAACTTCAAGTGAAAATCCACCACTTATCATCCCAGGAGTGGCAAAAAGAACACAAGGACCAGGAGCATCTATCATCGACCTTTCAAATTTTTGAACTGTAATCCAAACCAAATGAATGAGGCATCGAACTTATCAGATGACACATCCATGCATCAAAATATGTAATCTAAATTTCTTAAGTATTCACAAGAAAGTTTCAATATGGATGAATTTGAGTAAGTTTGTTGTTTAAAAATAGATATAATATACACCATATTAGCAAAATTTCACATCTTTTCACATGATACTCCGTTAGGACTTCTAGATTTTTACTTCCAACTTTTACCAACTGACCTTGAAACCTCAATGCAAGTTTGATTAGAGATTAAATATCATGGCCCAATATAACAAAGGATATAATTTTCTCAATAGTCTTCATCTTTCACATCAAAGTTTGAGGACACACCATCATTATGTCATATATAAAAAACACAATGAAAAGGAAACATCTCACCAAAAATAGACTGATTTCCTTTTGTTTGATTTCTTTTTTCCTTTCAACAAATTAAAATTTGTCAACACCAAATATGAAAATATTTAAAATTATGTGCTATCAAAAGGTCTAGCTTAGGTATTAATGTGTTATTGTGTTATATGGATGTCATGCCTAGCAATCTGGTGGCAGACATGCTTTCTTATAAAACCTATAATGCAACTATTCAGTTCTAATCTTCTAGGGCACTGTTTACAGCTGCTAGTCAACTACCGTATTTTAGCCATCCCACTCCTTTTTCCCACAGTAATTAAACCCTTAACCAACATCCCTTCTTACCCAGCCTTCTAATCATTAAAACTCAATCAGCCTGTAGCCCTCACTTCTGTTCGTCTGGATGTTTTCAATCTTGAATTCCTTAATCATTTAGCAAACTGTTATAACTATTGAATACAAAGAACTGTAATCTCTGACTTAGGAATGCTCCAACGTCAAGGCTCTATATCACAGCATTAAGGATATGAAGCAAACATTAAAAAAAAAAAACGCAAACAAAACTTCATACACAGATGTGAGTGAACATATGAATGCATAATCATGCAAGACAGAAAATTTCTAATAAGAAATAAAAAAGATGTTGAAATTACCATTCTTAAAATCAAAAGCATTATGTTTAGAGTATGTATTTTTAATCTTCTGGCTTGTCCAACTAATAAGCATCTTATAATACGCATTAGCTTGGATTGTTAAACCTGAAAAGGAAAATATCTGAGTAGTTACTAGTTAATTTTAATATATAGCACAGATACCAAAAATAATGGAAGAAACATTTATTGGGAAAATAGACATCTCAAGAAGTTACAAAACTAAGCTGTATTTTATTATCTTAATCTGATTCTTTTGCACAGGACAAGGAAAAATATTCTGCACAAGCATGCATAGAGTGTACAGTGAAGCACAATGCATAATCAACTCCATACCATGATCCTAATAGATATTCCTTAGTACTCCCGATCTTATATCTTTTTAAATAATGTATTTGAGATAATTGTAAATTTGCAATTATGTTATTTAGCTGTCTTCTTTGGAAATTAAATGAAAGCAACAAAAATTAAATGAAAGTCATCATTATAATTAGAAAATTTGACAATGATAACTTTTCCTACATTTGGTAGGGGCAGAATGATAACTTCTGAGTAAATTTGCAATTATGTTATTTTCTTTTAGATAAAATTTGCAATTATGTTATTATACATTGAAAGATATCATTATAATTACAATAATATATTTTAGAATATCTAAAAAGTAGGGGCAGAATGATGAATGACGTAATAACCCCTAAACTAGCAAAAAGTATCTTAATCTATCATAAATCATTCTCTCCCTCCATGATATTGTGTTGATATTCTAATAAGATATATTTATTTAATCAGAATATACACATTTCCATAATAAAATCATTCAGGGAGATTTCATCAAAGGAATCTCCAACCTTCTCCATTCATCCTCATTTATTCGAATAGGTCTACTGCTAAAAATTCAACACTCTCATCTCCATTTTCTGATTCACTTGAAACTGCCCCACCCATCAAACATTTTCCAGGACCTAATTGATTCTTCTTATTTCAGCTTCTTGCTCCCTTCATGATTTTTGGATTTTTCTCTCTAGCTCTAATTCTCTTCTCTGGTTCCTGAACTGGACCCTTTCAAAAGACTCCATCTTTTATCAAACCATGAGCTCCTAGGAGCATGGGAGGAGCTCTAATACCAATTAATAGCATCCATTGAAAATTAGAGAGGTAAAGAATGTAGTGTTTATTGAATATGTATCAAAACATACAAGAGCAAAGATCTAGAAATGATATAGAACAATGCCGAATTTACTAGTCCAAGTATTTGAGAGACCTGTGCCCACACTCTCAATCTTTACTCGGAGTCTAAAATAAAACTGATCATGTATACCCTATCATAGTTTTTCATCTCTCCATGTCTAACTAACAAACTGAGATCACCTCACATTCTGTTGGGGCTCTGTAGAAGCTATGGAACATTTCTATCTTTAGTTTGCTAATTATGTGAGTTTGAGAGTAAGGAACCCATGATTAAGATCTTTGCAACTGAGGTTTTATCTCTTTTTCTGTAATAAAATAGCTAGTCTTTATACTAGAAGCTTTACACACAGATATTCCTTTAATGTTTCAATTTTAAAAAACTAGATATGTTGCATGTAATGATATTTGGCATAAATATGTATATCTTAAGAAAAGGAACACTGGCTGTGTTAGTAGGGCAATGGGCAGCAACTCAAGTTAGGGTTACTACAACCTGAGTCCAGGCCCATTAAGCCTCCTGGCAGATTCCAAACACATTTGTGTGCTGTGCAGTGTGGAAGACAATTCTTTGTTTAACGTATTGATTGTACATAATTAGCTTTAAAAAAGTAAGTGTAAATCTTAGAAAATAAGAGAAAATATTGTTTTCTAAATGGGAAGGATTACCCTGAAATGATTCTGTGTAGTTAATATATACAAAATAATAGAAGAAATGAAGATCATTGAGACAAAGTTACAAGCTGATACAAACCTGCTGAGAAGTAGATAGGAACCTTCAAATTCATGCGTTCCCAGTAGTCTTCCAACAAAATGCATAGTTCCTAGATATTGTAACAACTTGGTAAAGATAAGACAGGCATTACATATAAATTGTTGTTTTGAAAATTAAACTGGTCACTTAAAATATAAGATGGGCATTACATATTAATCAAACCTTTGTCAAATTGATTTTTTTAAAAATGTCTTCATAACAAATATATAAAAAAAATATAAGGATAGAATTTATAAGTGAAATAGTTGCTTGTACTACTTCATCCGTTAGCTATAACAAATGGAAAGATAAATTACAATCAGTGAGATGAATAGCAATCTTAATGAGAATACCTGAGCTCTTCCAAGTGCAAATGTTGGAATAAGCACCTTGCCTCCACAAGATACACATTTATGAACCTAAATCATTTGATTTGAAACTTAGTATCCAACACAATAGTAACTGTGCATCAGGTTCATTTGAGAAACAAAAGCAGAAAAATAAAAGAGAAAATAATGTAACTTGATGTTGATCGAAGCTAACACAGCATGTAACTATCCTGCTTTCTTCCAAATAAACACAAGGACTCCTTTTTAAAAACAAAAGTAATGCTACAGTTGTCAATACATCTAACATAGAAATAATGGTGATAAATTTTATTGCATAAAATATTTTAGACTTGTTAAATATTAGTTTTAGCAAATATCTATAAGATTTGATTATCATTAGCATTTATTAGGGATATCATGATTGCATAAAATATGTGCGTTTTGGATTGCTTGTTCCATTTTGTGTCTTGATCTTGAAACAAAGGAAGCAAACCCTCATTCCAACTTGTGATCGAAAAACAAAATCCCCCAAGCAAACCCTTGTTTCCTTTCTCTCCCAGTCACAAATTGCGGTTTTCTTTCTTAGTCACTATCCATTTTTTGTTTCTGTCTTACTCACTAATCAATTCTATTCCAGTGAAGGTGTGATTCTGTTACAGTGAAAGTGCAATTCTGTTCCAGTAAAGGCGCCATTCTATTCCGATGATAACTCCGTTTCTGTTCTGGTGAAGGCTCTGTTTTGGTGTATGTTGTTCATCCTATCTGTAATTCTTTTCCAATCTATTGTTAGCTTGTGGTTGATTGATTTTTCTAATTGTTGGCTTTTTGGCTGTTTCTATTGTTGGCTGCTTTGTTCATGTAATGCATTTTTTTCTTGTGTTTGATGCTCAATACCACCAATTTTAGTGAGTTATTATATTATTTATAGGTATTTTATTATTTTTTTATATAAAGTTGACTCTTACAAGTTTACGGGTTGAGTTTGAGTCAAGTTTGCAGACCTCTCATGAGTCTCCGTAGACTTTCGAATTTGATAACCTTGCATGTTTGTGATCAACATTTGACACACATTACCAAACCTAATATGGTATCAATATTTAGGGTTTGATCTAGACAGAAACAAATCACAAACACTTACTTGTACAGCCAATATAGGTCAAGCTCAATCCAATAACACTATAAAACAAAAATTACTAAAACAGCAATAGTCCTAATTTTCTATGTCCAACCAAATGCACCAAATTGGAGCATCAATAGCACTCATCCACAAGACCGTGCATTTTTTCAATCCAGTCAAAACCTCTTGATCTAATCAACAAAAATTCCACGCTACGAGCACAAACCAAGGATTCTCCAAAAATACCAAAAGGCCCACTTTAAATGGCAGGTCAATGTAAAGTATGAACAGAAAAAATATGACAAGATTAACTGAAGAGAAAGGACTTAGAAAGTGAGATTAATAATTTTTTTCTTAAAATAGATGTCTGAAAAAAAACAAGACACCAAATTACATAAGTAGCATTGCATAAGTTCTATAGAGTAAGTGTTGCAAATACATACAGCTTTGAGGAATTCCCTCTCTCGAGCATATTTTGAATCACGTATTGTAGTGGCATACGTGGATCTGAAATGAATTTTGTTAGAAGCATATAAAAAATGCATCCAAGAAATCTGTCTTATAACTTCAAGTAGTAAATCCAAAACAGGATTCATGCATTTAAAACCCCATTAAACCATTAATCAATAGGAGGAGAGAAAATTATGATAACACAGATAAATGTTACTGTTTCTTGTTAACATGACACAATTGTGGAATGTATATTCAAAACTACCATGGACTCTATCAATATATCAAATTGTATATGTGAGGTATGCAGTTAGCCACAAAATCCTTCAACCAAACTATTAGTAATTACCAGAGTTATTTGTTAGGGAGTACAGTATAAAGACAATAGCTTAAAGATCCAAAAATTTCACTAATTTGGTTTACAATTGTTACTCATTCATGTACAATTCAGATGGTGCCTCTTAAGCACAGAGGAAAATTTTACCAAATAGCAATAAGACCAACGATGCTTTATTATTGTACCAGTTAGAAATTGTATCATGCAACTAATGCAGTACTGGAAATTATAATAGTAAATTGCATTTGGACTCAAAACAGTAATAATGAAGAAAGAAGACAAGAAGAATTTATCACATGACCAGTTGGCTATATATGGCTTGATACTATTCAAGAACCAACATCCCAAACGTTTAGGCTAAGAGGTGCTGGCAAGGAATGATTCATATTTCTAACAGTAATATCAATATGAGAATGAAATTAATGGTAATACATGCAATAAATTGTCCATCAAAAGTATGTTCAAAACTCAAAATCAATATAGAAAATGAAGTATATAATAAACAAGTAAGAAAAGATTATTTATCACCCTCACTACAATATTGATAACTTTGTTTTAAGGTGCATTTATACAACAAATGATGTTCTTACTCAGTTATAAGAAGGTCAAGTCGTAGCCGATCAATTTGAGCTGCTCCAAGGTGTCTATCTGGTGTCATATTGTAGTCTCCTGTATAAACCATTTCAGCATCTCCCACTTTTGCATAGAACATTGCAGCTCCAATAACCTTAACATAATGACATGCTTAAGTATTAAAACATTAATCTAAGGCATTGAAAGAACAAAAATCTACTATAATGATACAGATATTGGATAAGGAAAGTAACCCTAAAAGTGAGAACAAAAAAAACAGGCCAAATACATGCTGAAATAAAATGATAAATTATGTTACAAGGAACACTACATCACCTGGCATGATTGATGATGCTTGGGTTGGGCAATCAGGTATGATATATTACAGAGTCAGTTTTGGTATGGCTAGAAGAAAGGAAAAGCTTCAATTTGATGCTTAACTATAAGATTAGGAATAAAATGTCTGATGAAACTAGAAGAGATAGTTGTAGAAGGATAACTTTAGAGACCATTCCATGATATTGAACAAGAACTTTTATCCAGGAATTATTTAATAGGATATATTGTATCAGGGAAGTTTCGTTGCATAAGAGTTGATTATCTTATTAATATCTTTTCAGGAGTTATACTGTGTTAGACTTCCCATTAAGAAGGTATGCCACAGGAGAAATAGAGCAAAGCCCAAATTGTTGTGAACATGCCTCTGATAAAGAGGCTTTTTAAAAGAGAGAGAGAGAGATATAAGTTGGCTAGACAGTTATACTTGCATAAATAGGAAATAGGAAGGAAAGCAATCAGTTTATCTAGTAAGACTTCCATTTCAGTTTTTGCCATACCAAATTAGTTATGTAAAATTGGAAACAGAGTCCAAAAATTGGATAAAAACAAAATAAAAAATGGGGGCTGGTATTGTAAAATGATTCTATGCTTCAGAGATAATGTGAGTATTGTATAAATAAACCATACAGGACTGGAAACTTTAAGTATAATATTGGTAAGTGTTCAATTAAGTTTAAAATGCTGATTCTGGCCCAGCAGTGTGTTTTGGCCGTGGAAGATAGTAGAGAAGTAGGATAGCTTGAAGAATGAAGTTAAAACTGCCATAAAACTCACTTTAAACCTAAGTTGGTATACTATGATTAGGTTATTTTAATGTTACTTTTGTATTAGGTAAATATCAACTTTACAGACACTAGAAGTTTATGTAGCCTCAATTTTAACAACCTTGCTCCTATAGACCCCATATAGAGGGGTCCAACCCTTTCCTAGGCCTCATGCATAGCAGAAGGCTTATAGCACCAGGCTTCCCTTCAGTAGTTAAAGTATTATCCGGAGCAGAATCAAAAGATTTCCAGACTGGACTAATCACTAAATAAAATCTTCGAAGGCTAGTTTGCATTGCTCTGGTTCTTCTTCTGCTATGGAAGACTCTCAGACTACTGTTCACTGCCAGACAAGACAACTGCACATGGTACTGTCTTTCCTACATTTTCCTTGCCACAGTGAAAACCATTTCCCTTTTACAGAACAAAAGAACCTTTCCTAAAGCTTTAAGGCTACCTCTTGCAGATGTTCAACTGGATTAACATACACTTCCATGTTATTATTATTGTTGTATAATTCAAGATTTGGTTTTCCAATTTTTCAGCATCTTATCCTCTTTCATCTTATAACCACAAAAACTAAACAAGAACTTTAATGGTGAAAATTTTCACCAACACATCTGGAGTTATACTTTTTGCTGGAAATGAATATGGCTTCAGAGATGAAGCTCATAAGCCTTACATGTCCTGCATAATAGGCACGTATCTGCAGGTCTTCATCTACTTGTACAGTCTGCCTCAGATCAACAGCAATAACTGCACAGGGAATAAAATTAAATTACATTTTTTATAATAATGATATGAATTTGAGATGCTAATGTCAGAAGCATTGTGATTTTGGATAGAAACTTGTTGTGTTCAAAAGTCCAAAAACAAACACTAAACTAATGATAAGTGTATCTGAATCAGTTTTAAAATGCAAACAGATGTAAATCATGCAATTGAAAACTGCCAACATTTATCAATTTTTAAAACAATAACTTAAATGACACATTTGTAGCCCAAAAATAGAATATTTTTTCTTCATTTAAAATCCCTGACACACCAGCTGCACACAATTCCAATTTCAACGAAGTCAGAACTCAGAATATGTGCCAATATTCCTAATGGCATCAAATCTAAAGTAACAGTTGTCTAACCAACATATAGATGGAGTACTTTAAATGAAACGAGGATCCTACATTACCTTTCTTCATGCACTCAGCAATTTGATCAGCAGAGAATAGTTCTTCCTCCCCCCGGCGATCAACCATCACTTTCCGATAGTCTTCCAACATCAAAGGAGACAAAGCTTTTGTCGGATACTGCTTAAAATCAAATAAAACTCAAGTTAAATTTACTGATGTAGAATTATAACCTGGAAGCCAGTGCTTAAGGACCCATTTAGTTTGAGAAAACAAAATGCCACCTTCTTTCCTTCCTATTTTCAACAATTTAAATATACTTTCAAAAAATTGCATTCAAAATTTTGGTTAAATTTTAGTTTTGGTCCCTACACTTGCTTTTTGTGTTAGTCCCTGCATGAAAAAATCATAACTTTTGGGCCCTGTATGAAAAAAATTACAAATTGATCCCCACCGATTCTTAAGTCATAAAATTCAAGTATTTTTCAGATAAGAACTAAAACAAAAAAAATATAAATTTTTTACATGGAAGAACCAAAATGAAGCACATTTTTTCACCAAGGGATTAAAACAAAAAACAGCATCAATTATAGGGATCAAATTTAACACCGTTATTTCTTGGATATACAAGAGGGGACAGGTCCGTAAACGAGTTTTCATATACGGATCAAATTATGGGGGTTTTGTTTTGTTTTGTTTTGTCAAGTGATTTAATAACAAAATGGCGTGAAGCCCAGGAAAAATATATAATTAAACCCAAATCTTATACTAAAAAACATTCAAATTTCATTCAATTAGAACTCCACAAACCATTGCATATGTTCAGGAAAACATTTGATCAAACACATAGCAGGAAAAGGACTCACCGTCATGTAAATCGGTCCGTTATACCCGCAAACCTCAGTGAAGTATGCTAAAGCACCAACATGATCCAAGTGACTGCCCCATTACGCAAACAATAAAGCAACATTAAAAAAACAACATCAACAATATAATGATGATGAAAGAAAAGAGGGAAGGGGTGAAAATTGATATATACAAGTGAGTGACGATGATGCAAGAGAGGGCAGAGTTGAAATCTCCATCGGGCGAGATGTGGCTGAAATCAGGGTAACGACGATGGTCCAAGAAGCCCATGTGCATTCCGCAATCGAACATGATTCGCTTGCTGTTGATGGTTACCACCACGCAGCTCTTCCCAACTTCTTGACCAGCGCCTGCAAACAAATTATCAAAGCAAGTGACTATAAGGTTTAAGATTGCTGCATTTGCTTGCACAGAGTAAGGAAAAAAGGAACGAGGAAATACCCAACACTAGCGTTTCAATCGCCATGAATGCTATTGCTGTCGAGTGAAAGATTAGCGGCAACTTTAACCAGCTTTTAATTTGCAGGCTCAGTGCCGCCAACACAACACTTAAATATACTTCCTGGGTGTGAGTCGTACCATGCGTGTTATTTTCAATATTTACATTTTAACACTTTTTTATTATTTTTGTAAAAACAATTCTTAGTTCTTGTAAATTATTTTTTTTTCTCTACCATTAATCTCTATTACAAAAAAACATATGTATTTATGATGCGTCAGCATTCGATAATATCATAATAATATTATCATTTCACGTTATCATAATATAAATGTCATATTATCATTAATTTATATGAATAAAAATCAAATTAAACTTAATATATAAAGTGATGATCAAATATAATAATATCATCAAGTAATGATATGATATAATGATGTCGTCATTTTGTCTATCACGATATTATTTTTGTGACAAAAATTAACTATAGGAAAAAATATATAATTTGTAAGAATTAAATAAAAAATATTTTTGTAAAAAAAAAGTAAAAAAAATATTAAATTATATAGATAAAAAAATATATTTAAATTTATTTTTACATATCAATTTTATATATGTTAAAAATAGGTTTAAATAATATTTTGTTTTAGATAAAATAAAATATTTTTTATTTAGTTTTTTAAAGTATTTTTTAGTTCCTTAATGATTTAATTTTTTTGTTTTATCCCTTATTATGAAGTAATAGATAATATAACAACTACATTGGTCATCAAAGAACCTAATTATTCTAGCAATCATGTATATTTTTATTTAATAAATTATATTTTTAAATTTAAATTTTTCATTAACTAATTTAACATCATCAATTAAGTTTTCTATATTTAGTTAAATTAGAAAAATATTTTGCCTATGTGGGTACCTCTATGTGATGCACACACACAAGCACATTGGGTGGTACAACTATTTATTTTATTTAACAACCTTGTCATTATATATTGACACTAGTTATAAAGATGTTATTTATAAATAGGTTTAATTATGTTTTTAATTTTGAAATTTAAAATAAATTTGATTTTGGTCTTCTAAATTTTTAAAAATATTTAATCCCTCAAATTTTAAACAATATATTTTTAGTTCTTAAACATTAAATTTGAGAAACTAAAATAATTTTTTTAAAATTACTTCTAGTCCTTAAACAATAAATTTAAGAGACTAAAATTATAATTTTTTTATAATAAGTTTTTTAAAATTTGAGATACCAAAATCATATTTACTTCAAATTTTAGAAATTAAAAATATAATTAAACTTTATAAATATGATAAATTGATAAATAAACTTCCCTTTTATATACCAATTTTCTAAAATAAAAACTGCACATAAAATGTTAATTATTTTGCATAAAACAGTGACTATTTCATATAAAATAATAACCTTTTAAAAATAATAAAATAAAATAATAACATATATGGTAGTATAACAATAAATAGTTATTTACTCTTATAATTAAATATAACAAAAATCATTTTCTTTATTTTTTTAATCATTTTTAAAGGTAACATGATGAGATCAAAGTTGTGGATTCATAATAAGATAATTATACAAAACTTGACCTTGGTTATGATAACAATAATATACCATATATTTTATGTGTGAAATAATTTCAAAGATGATATAAAGTATCTTGATAAAATAATTATTACTATAAAATTCTTGTAAGTAAAATATAACTATTCGTTAAAATATAGTAACATAAGGAATTAATTTAAAGAATATTTATACTAAACTTTATTATAAAATCGAGGATAATAAAACTTTAATTAACATAACATAAAGTTAAAATAATAATTTTTTCTCATAAAATAATAGTTCTTCCATAAAATAAAACTTTTTTTAAAGTAAACACTAGTTATTTAGAATAAATCCTTCACTAATTATAATAGCAACTTATATAAAATAATGGCATATATCTCATCTTTTGTCTTTCGAAATCTTATGTCTAATTATATTAATTAAAACCTGAAAATTTATCTTAATGTAACAATTGAGAAAATAGAGATTTAATATTGGTTGTAAGTAGTTAAAATAGCAAAATAATCTCCACGGGTTACCTATATTGTCACGTCTTGAAAGGATAAAAAACTAAAATTTCAAGTTTTTATTTTCACAATCATCAAGTTTATAAGGTGTTCTTTTCAACATTTCAATAATTACTTGCATTGATCCCAAACAACATAATGTCATGTTTTTCTAAAATCTAGGCAACAACATATACGCATGATAACAGCGTAATATTAACAAAAATCAAAATCAATTAACATGTAAACATACAAATAATAGAATGAAAAAGTCTTCAGGACCAAAACTCATCTCCTTCCCTTTCATAGAACAACATAAAAATGAAAGAAACACCTTAAATGGGATTCCATTTCTAAGAGAGTTGGAAGGTACTAGCACCTTGTGGTGAAAGGCATAGGCTTAGATGGATGGAAAAAATTGGTCAATGACCTAGCTTGTCATGCATGCTAATAGGCTAGATGGATACCCTTGAGGATAAGAAGAAAGGGAAAGAAAGAGAGGAAGAAAATAAAGGAGAGGGGAAAAAGGAGGAAGAAGATAGGGGGAGGTAAAAAAAAGGATAAGAAAGGAGAAGAAAAGCATAAGAGAAGAAAGAATGACCAAAGAGAGGGCTTTATCATTGAAAATTGTCTTTATTGATGGTGTATGATAAAAATATCTTCATTTTCAAATTTATAGTATTTTTACACAATAATCTCAATTTTGTGATGTTAAAACACCTGAAGTTAACATGGTTGCTCGACAAATGATAATAGAAACTAAAACATAAAAAAAATATTTGTATAAAACTAAAATGTAGAGCTTTTAGTGACTAAAATATAGAATTTCTAGTGATTCAAATGCAAAGTTTGGGCAAGTATAAGGACTAAATAGGAGATTTAACCTAAGTATGCTAACAGTGCACATAATTGGACCCAAAATGACCCCATCACCCAAAATTTTAATAATGTTACATTGTAACGAATGATAAGGACTAAGATTAAAAAAAATGCTCCAATAAAGATCCAAATGTAGTGTTACTAGATATAGGGATTAAAATGCAAAGTGTGAACAACCAAATAAGTAATTAAACCTTTAACTTATTCATTTATCTCTTTCAATCTACCTTTTTCTATCTCTCTTTAAATAAATTTTAAATTTCTTTAAAAAATTGTCTGTAGTTAAAATTAACTTTATACTAAACTCTGCATTACATATATATATAAAGATACTTATTTACTATGAATTTTCATTACAATATATTTAAAAATTAAAAAATAATTTGTTGTAAATTTTAATTATATAAA
>JAMLFT010004336.1:0-19807 GCA_026544285.1 Pachyrhizus erosus | reverse complement strand
TTTAAATATAATAATAAATTCATTTTTCGTACGAATCACCGTACTATTATAAAATAAAATAATTGATACATACATGGAGAGTATGGCAGGAAAAATATTAATTAATATAATTATAAAATATTTTAGTAATCTCCATATTTAATATGGTAATAATATTAGTTTTCTGTAAAGTAGAAAGCTATAACTCCACACAAGTTCACTGGTTGAGATCACTCATGCCCTTAAAAGTTTTAAGTATGGTGCTAAAGAGTTGTGTCCCCATAGTAGGTGGACCGTCATAGCATTGGTCGTTGAAATAAGGTCACCATGATAGATCTAACCTCTCCCCATAAAATATTTTCATGTTTATATCTATCAAAAGGATCACACTGCGATTTAGAAAATACTGAAAACTAATCAATCTTAGTCATGGATAAATATTCTAAATTAATATTATAATATATAAATTATAAACATCCAAATATATTTTATTAACGACCAAGATATTTTTCTCTCTAAAGTTAATTGCGCATTACAAAGACATATTATAATTTAAAATGGGATACATTTTAGAATATAAAAATCATCTTTTTTTAATATTAACAAACTTTAATAATCCCTTACAGATATACTTTTGTAACCAAAATAAACTTAATTAAATAAACAAGTAGTAACTAATCATTTCTCATGCAAGTTCTTCATTAGTCTTGGTGTGAGCTAAGGTGGATTTGTCTCAACCATTGCAGTGGTGACACACTTTTCATGACCCCAGTATGACTATAAACCAATGAATCATCTATCCTATTTACAAGGCACACGAATTCTCAAGTCATAATCATAATAAAGTGTCCCCATTTTCCATGGTTGCAACGAAAAAAGATACTCTTCATGTTTCATGCGCTCTTTACAAACGCACTAATCCTTGATTCTGCATTTTTGTGTGAAGAGGACATTGTATTGCGTGTACTTTCTAGTTGTCAAAAGTTGGTTCGCAAACGGTTCACTACATTAGTTGAAAATAATTTTTTAATGCAGACTGCAACCATTAGAGGGGACAATGGCTGCGAAAGTGACCATAAAAGTTAGGCCATTCCCTAGTTGGATTTCCATTCTTACTTGATGCTTGGATTTGAAGCCATTTATAATTGATTTTGTCCTCAACCTTAGCAGATTTAGACGTGATCAATCTATAAACAGATCAGGCTAATAGGCATATATAATGATGTAATGGTACTTGAAAATAAAAAATATATCATTGCTCACTTGAGAATTCTCCAAATCTGTGGAATCTGTTTAGGGTCTGATGATCGTCGCCACAAATCTTAGTTTATCTTTTCTGCAAGTTTAGAGTTTGCAAGCAGTGGGCAAACATCAAAGCAGAGAAAAGTAGAGCAACTAAAACTCCAGCAATAGGCACAATGAAAGTTGGATTGTATACCCAAAATTATGTTCTATATACTACCTAATAATAAGCGTTAAATATCATCCAAGGTGTATTGATGGTTCCTCCAGGTCCCTATACTGTGAGATTATTAATCCATTGATTGTCTATGCTATTGGGCAAATCTGGTGATACCAAAAGCACAATTTGACTCCTTTATTTAATAGGGCATTAGTTTGTCTGAAATACTTAGTAAACTCATTTTAGAAAAATTAAAAAGTTAATTAGAGAAAAGTTACAATAGGCGAACAATAATAGACTATCTTAACAAAAAGTTAACGTAAAAGAATAAGCTTTTATATATAACATAATAATGTTGGAAGAATTGACCATAAGAAACACCTAACTTCTTCTAGGTGGCAAACCAAACTAATAATAGCACGATTGATATGATTTACACTTGCTGAAGAACCCTCTGCTAGCAAAATTATCGTGGTAATCTATTAAGCTTATAAAATATGTTGTATAAATCTAGAGCGTTAACTCCAGCCTTGGTTATTTACATACAAAAGTCATTTAGACCGTTACAACTTGTCAAATCATAACTTGTACTTCCAACATTGAAGCTTTTTATCTTGTTTGGAAGTTCAGTGCCTTGATGCAGAAGGAAAATACAAAGGCAAAGAACACAGTGAAAGATACCAAAACTGCAGCAACTGGACCCATGAAGTCGGGTTTAAATCCGTAGTGGTCTTCAATATATCCTTTGACAGTGAAATTTTGAGTACTTCCAGGCACAATAAGGTGGTCCTCTATATCTCTATATTGGGAGACAATTAATCCATACACAGTCCATGCCACTGGACAAATCCAATAATACCACACCCACCATTTAGGAATTTTCTGAAAAGCCAAAGTTGGTAGAAGAGCCATGTTAGTAAAGATTATGTAAGATATGCTCTTATGTTATATATTTCAATATAATAACCAAACTAGAATGAAACTCACAGGTCTTGGGATAAAGAAACCAGAGAAGAGATTAAAAAGTCCATAGAATGCTGCTGCAAAGATTGATGCCACTTGGTGGTTTGGTGTGATGGAAACAGTCATCATTCCATAATATGTGAAGTACAAGAAAGAGAAAAAGCTGACAAAGAAGAACCAAAAGAACTTCTCCACTTTCCATTCAAAGCTCACCATAGCATACACTATGAGTGAGTAATACACAGTTTGGAAAAACACATAGGGTACCTCGGCAAAAACCTGCAATTGAAAGTGCCTTGGCATTAGGATAACGTAATAAGGCAATGACATCATAACAAGCAACAAATACTAGAAAATATAATTATTCTTTGAAGTAAATAATCCACTAACCTGTGCGATGGCATAAGGCAAAGGAGCATACATTCCAGCAGCTCTTTCTCGATAGAACACTGTTCTTTCAATGGCTACGATTGGTTGAACAGTTTGGCAGTTGTTAATTCCAACAAAAATAACAGCAGCATACATGGCTCCTATAATCATTGTCAGGTCGGTTGAGCTCTCCCTAAACAAGAATAACAAGAGAGAAATTAGCTAAAATCTAAAACTAATGGTTGAATAGTAGAGTTAGAGATTTAATCACAGGAAGCAACTCACCTGTTTTTACCAATTTTCCAAAATACTGATCCTATCATGAGGGCACAAGCCAATGTGAAAAAATATCTGACAAGATTATAATCTGGACTCCTCCAGTATGTCAGCCACTGCTTCCAAAAGCAGGATTTAAATTGCCCCATTGTGGATTGAGAGTACTTGGTGGGGAAATACAAATCAGTAGCTCCAGGTGGGGGTGTGCTTAACTCCTTTACAAGAGCTTTGTTTCGCCTGTTCAATAAGCATATATATTAAGCTCAAATCAACAAAATTAAGCAAACCCATTTAACAATGTAGGTGTTGTAATTGTTAGTTGACTTACTGGAACAAAGATGATGATTTGTAGTATTCAGCAAAGTCCATTCCAAGTCGAACTTCAGCTGCTACAGAACTCACTTCTAGCATCCAGGTTGCTGGGTTGTACATCTCTTTAATTTTTGGGACCCCGGGAATTGCCTGTGACCAAGGACACGGGATGAAACTTGACACTAAACCCTATGTTAAAGTACTTTATCAAATAAATATAATCAGTTTATTGTAATACCTCAAAGTATTCTATAATCTTGTGGGAATTCCGGCCTAATTGTCCAGAGTAGATCACTTGCCCTCCTCTTTTCATCAACAAAAGCTGGCGCAAAAAGAATATTTCATTAAGCACCAAAGAGGCTAAGAGACACGAAGACAAGAAACGCACGAGTTATAGGTTGATAAGTACCTCATCGAAGGCTTCAAAGATATCAATGCTGGGCTGGTGAATTGTGCAGACAACTGTTCTTCCAGTGTCCACCGTGTTTCTCACAGTTCTCATAACAATAGCTGCTGCTCTTGCATCTAGACCTGAAGTGGGTTCATCCATGAAAATGATTGAAGGATTAGCAACGAGCTCAACAGCTATGGTCAACCTCTTTCTTTGTTCGGTTGATAACCCTGTAACTCCTGGAAGCCCCACTATAGCATCCTTGAGGTTATCTAACTCTACTAAATCCATCACTTGGTCCACAAATTGCTGAAAAGATAAAAATGATTGAAATTTTTAGCTCACCCTTTATGAACCCTTATTTAAGAGAAGAATCAAAAGATTTACTAGTGCCAAGTACTTACCATTTTTTCCTCCCTACTAACTTCTTTTGGTAACCGGAGGAAGGCAGAGTAAAGCAAAGATTCTCGAATAGTAACTTGGGGCGAATGAATATCAGTTTGTTCACAGTAACCAGAGACTCTTGCAAAGGTTTCTTGGTTCTTGGGGAACCCGGAGATTCTAATATCTCCTTCAATGTAGCCACCAGTCTTTCTTCCGGCTAAAACATCCATTAAAGTCGTCTTCCCAGCTCCACTAACTCCCATTAGTGCGGTTAGGACTCCAGGCCTAAAGGAACTAGTTACTCCCCTAAGCAATTGTAGCCTATTTTCTGTGACTCCTTGATCTTTCATTTCCTGTATAAGTTATCATTGTTAGAACTTCTTTTATAGGTACACCATGGATTGTTAATGGTGTAAAATGTAGATTATGAAATTATACTAAACAAGTAATTGGATCCTTACTGCTGGCATATCGACGTAGTAATTAACAGTGTCAAAGGACATTGCAAGTGGTTGAAAAGGTAGAATCATTCCTCTTTTGGGAGCAACTCCAGTAGCTGAATCATTTGCTGAGTCAACTTTTCTAAATCCACTGGTAGCTTGGCTGCTCATTCGCTGCATTGCCACTTCTCCTGGAATGATTCACGTAGCACCAACCCACATTACATCAATAAAAACATACTTTTACCCAAACCATCAAACATTATTAATGTTGTATGTTTTAACACTTACTTGAATTATTTTCATCAGCAGTAGATAATGATCGAAGCATTGAATCTCTGTTGGATTGTGGGGGCCTTACAAGTCTGGGTTCCTCGTTATTGTCTCCTCCAGCCTCCATTTCACTTGCATCTTCCTCAGAAATAATTGCTTGTTTCTTTCCGAGAGCTAGTGTACCAAACAAGAAAACACAAAAGCTTTATTAAGATAGAAAGTGAAAGAAGTAACTCACTTGAAAGATTGATCAAGATGTGAGCCCTTACGATTTAGGTACATAAGTGAAAGGGTGAAGAGAACATTGTACAAAATTGTGAAACCAAGAAGAGCAGCGGCTCCAATCCAGTACCATTCTTTTTTAGCATAAACATCAAAGTTCCTTAGTATTGATAGACCCAATGTAGTAGTTTTATCAGAAGAAGTCTGCAGTCAAAGGCACGTTCAAGTTAGAAACTAACAAGTTCCTTCTTGGTAAATTATATTCATTTTCATTTTTCCAATTAAAAGCTTTTGCTATTTACCTGTGGATGCATCCACCTTGGAGCAAACATTTCATTCACAGACAAGGCATTGAAGGCATATGTCAATGGTGACACCCAGTAAGCCCACACCCACCAATCAGGAATTTCACCTGTAACCATTGAGCATCTATGTGAGCAGATTCATTGAACAAATGTAAGTTTGGAGTCATTTTCCAAATGCTTTTACTTAAAAAGTTTGGATTGCTACTCACGTTTTGGAAGGATGAAACCTCCAAGAAGAAAAACAAGAAGGAGCATGAGGGCTCCACCGGTGTTAGCTATGATCATTGTCCTGCACACTCCAGAAATGACCCTAAACATCCCAGCTGCCATTTGTTGGATAAGAAACACCAACAACAGTTGCTTGAAGAATCTAAAATCAGAATAGGCAAGAAAAGGCTCACTTAGTAATTAACATGATATTGAATATTGTGTCAATGATATTAATATAAGCCTACTCCATTTAGTGAACTAAAATTGTTAGGTTGCTAGATGTGAAACACATGCAAATGAGTCCAAATGTACATGCCAATTGTGTAAAATAAACAAAAGAGAAAGCATTTGAGTTTACCTGCTGGCTTCAGGAGCAAATCCTATGGTGTAGTAGGTAACAATCACCCAAACAAGAGACTCGAACACAGAAATGGGAATACGCAACAAGAAATTGGGGAGGGTGTAAGTCCAAGCAGGGTGGAAAAGATGGTCTCTGTGTTTGTAAAACACAGGAAGCCTTCCAATGGTGAGTGCTAGCTCAGCAAAACCGTTGAACATGTTCATGATCAAGGAGAACAAAATTGCACCAATGTAAAGTGAACCACCATCTTCATTATTTCGGTGCATTTCAGTCCTCAAGAACACTGTTGCGGCTACGATGGCAATGATGATTATTTGGACCGTCTTGAATATGTAGACGAAGGAGTTCCTCTTGATCAGCAGCCACTCCCTGTCCCAACATGCTTTGAAAAGGTCTTTTGTTGGCACAGAGCTTTTACTGTATACAAGAGCTGCTTTATGTGCACTTGTCTTGTCAAATGACACAGACAACTCGCTCTCGAGCCTCATTCCAACATGGAACCGCTTGAACTTGTTTACAAATTCAGTCACTGTAACATAACGGTATGGCCTGTTTTTGTCTGCCCAGTATTGCTCCTGATCCTTCCTTGAGGTAACCTGTTCAAAATTTCCAACTAATACTGTAAGTCTAATTTTCATTACTCTTTATTTGATGAAGTTTTAGTGTGAGAAAATAGTTTATACATTGACAATAGCTTGCGTTAAATAAGTTTTTGTTTTTCAGTTAACATGTGTCATGCTTTCCTTTCCACACAAAAACAAAAAGTTCCATGATTGGAAGGAATATGGCCTCAAGTTACTAAGGTACAAACATAAGTTATGTAATGTTTGATAAGGTATGTGAAGAAGAACGATAAATAAGGCGGTGTTATGATGATCACACCTCTTGCAAGAAATCAGCGGTTCCCTTTCTTTCGGGACAACAGAACCCACAAGACTCGAAGAATTCAACAATGTGCTCACGTGGGCCTTGGTACACAACCTGGCCCTCTGATATCAGTATGATGTCATCAAAGAGATTGAAGGTCTCCGGAGCAGGTTGGAGAAGGGACATTAAGATAGTTCCTTCGGTAAGGTGCACAATCTGCTGTAAGCACTTCACAATCTGATATGTTGTGGAACTATCAAGACCCGTTGATATTTCATCCATGAATAGTGTTTTTGTGGGCCCAACAATCATCTCTCCTGTAAGAAATCATTATAATTGGATAATTAAACATAATCTAAATGGGGCATATGTAGCTCTAGATATATACAAGGGAAATTATGAATGACAAAAAAAAATAATAATAATAATAATAATAATATATATATATATAACTTTAATATATTGTTAATTAATTAAAAATTATTTTGATATAGTTTTGAAAGTAATTATTAAATAAAATAAAATAAATTTTAATTATATAGTAATATGTAATTAAATATTAAAAAATAAAAATCATAAAATAAACTCGTTTAACAATTTTCTTTGAGAAACTACGGTGGCAGCCGAAAGAAAAGGACTAAGTCAAATAAATAAGAGTTTGGTTGGCAAAAGTCCAAGTGGCCACGTTCTCTTAATCTTAAAAAACTGTCGGGTTGAGTATATCTATTTATATAGCTGTTTTCCAATGCATGATTAAATTAAACTTCTTCAAACAGTGTTGGCAATGAAAATATTAGAGCGGATACAGATAACCTTAGATATTTTGAATAATTTGGAGCCAAGTAATGGAGGATATATTTTTTTTTCTGGACATTTTAGTCCTTCCTTCTAACCTGTGGTAACACGCTTCCTTTGGCCACCGGATACACCTCTGTGCATTTCATCACCCACTATGGTATCCTTGCAAATATCAAGCCCCAGTATCTGGTTTCACACAAGAAGCAATAAAATGATTAATTAGAATTAGAATATTAAACAAACCGTTAAGCACAGTGGCTAGCAATAATTATATTGATAATAAATTAAAAAAATAGCTTAAGTATTGGGGGACAGTTTGGGTAGTCCATATGGCCACTAGTGATGCTCCAATAGGGACCTAGTTTAGTGAAAATATGTTGACATCAGTCAACATTGCCGGGGTGGGTGAGTTAGAAATTTTTGACAAGGAAAACTATTTTTTATATTTTTGTGGGTAAATACGTGGAAAAGTTTTGCCAACATATTTTACTAACTCTGCCTCTCTTTTCAACGCGAAACAGAAATTGTATGAAAAAGAAATGACTTACTTTGAGCGTGTAGTCGGTAATGAGACTGCTTTCTGTTCCTTCCATTGCAGTGGCCTAAAATGCAAGAAACTAGTTAGAAAACTTCCATGGATTAACAAATTGAGATAACTATTGACTATTAGTTAGTCCATTCAGTATTATTTATTATCATAGTTATTACTTAATTGGGAAATTAATGAAAATATACCTTCATGAAAAGGTCAACATCTGCCTCTGGAAATATGCCAGCTTCCTTTTCCCTTCTAGCAAGCTCGGTTAATAGATCTATTATAAAATTATTTAAGACCAAAATAAAACTATTAGTAAATTATTTAAAGGGGAAAATTAAAAAGAAAAATGGATTAAAGAGAAAATGTTGATTCAATTACCATATCGAGTCCCAACTCCTTGGCATCTAGCAGAGAAATCCAGTGTTTCTTTCACAGTCATTTCTCCAACATGAACATCGTTTTGGCTAATGTATGCTGAAGTCTTTCTTGGCACAAACTCATTAAGTTTATGCCCATTGTAAGTAATTTCTCCTTTTACCTGTTTTATCAAAACCATTCATTTATAATTAACTCTTATTCATCATCATTATTACCATTCATCATTTGTTATTATTCTTCATCATCATCATCATTATGTAAAAAGAATAATTTTCTAAGTAAAATGATGGGGTTGGAGTATACCCTTAATTCAGGGTCCAATTTTCCAGCCAATGCCAACAGAAGGGTCGTTTTCCCTGAAGATGGGGGACCTAAGAGAAGGGCCATCCTGCACAGAACCATAAAACAAAAATCCATATAAGAAGATCGACTAGACTACAAATTTCTTTTTGTTATATATATATAACAACTTGGTTGTGGTACCTTGATGGTTTAACAATGCCAGAGGCATTCTTAAGAATTGTGAGCTTTGTCCTCTTAGTAGTACTAATCCCAAAAATGCCAAAAGCTGATTCAAGAATGTTTAATGAAACATTTAGCAGAGTCGGTAGAGCTCTGCTGCCGATATAGGAATCTGCCTCAACGGTCAAATTTCGGAACCTCACTTCTACTGTTGGAAGTCGGATTCCAACCCTGGAATTAGTAAAACAAAAGAAATAAATTCAATTATTCCAATTGGTTAACAACTTGAACAAAATTGTGCACTTACTATTTGTAATTAATATTACTCCGAAGTCCAAAACATTGAATCATGAAACAACATTAATTTATCTACCAAATAATTTAGTTCTAAAATCTGATTTCACCTTGAACGGCAACAATTTCATCCGTTCAAGTATTAGGTGTTGGCAAAAAAAAATGTGTTAGGTGTGCTTTTAATTCGATGTCTATTTTGTTTTGACAATGTCAAGTTTGAAATATGACGCTTGATTTTCAAAGGTTAGAAAAAAAATAGCCTTGACAAAAATATTAATAAATAAAAAATTGAAGTTTAAACTACATCTGCAATAATATTTATACGTAGATCTGGTTCCCCTCTACTGCGTAGCAGAAACATGAAATTGTTCTTTAACTTGATTTTGTCTTAATCAAATGACAAAGTCATATTCAACATGACAACATGG
Organism: Pachyrhizus erosus; assembly: GCA_026544285.1. NCBI lineage: Eukaryota > Viridiplantae > Streptophyta > Magnoliopsida > Fabales > Fabaceae > Pachyrhizus > Pachyrhizus erosus. The sequence goes on along the minus strand of JAMLFT010004336.1, from coordinate 10,155 downwards.
ACCATATGGTGGGATAAAATGAAAGAAGGCACAAAGTATAATCATAAGAGAAAGTAAGGTTATCTAAATAGATGGGGTTCCTTGATTGAACAGATTGAAACAAAAAACTTGTGTAATCTTTGTTTAGAATAAGTTATCAAAAAGTTTTCTAATTCTGTTTGAAGATATTGTGTGTGTGTGAACGTGTGGGGTAGGTTGGTGAGGAAGGGGGAACACTGCATGTGAAAGGCTTGACTTACTTCTCAATTCTGTTTCTGAACTTCTTGAGGAACTTTTCATTATCTTCTTCAGCAACCTTGAAAATTTTGTCAATGATTTGTTGCCTTTCATTCACATCTAGCTTCCGAACATCAACTTCCTTGTGCAGTCCTGGTTGTTCATCTTCGGCAAAGGTTTGGATGATACTAGTCCTTAGCCTATCATAGGTAGGGAGTTTCTCTATGGCAGCCCATTTGAGAGCCTCCTCATCCTCATCAACATGAGAAGTCCTGCGAGAATACCTTCCACTCGCAAACACTTCCTCCATTTTCCAACTCGACCTGCTTATGCTCCTGCTTATGCTTCTGCTGAAATTTCCATCCATTTTGCCTCCCCTTGTTCTGAAATAGAATCAAAGTTGAAACATGATATTACTTTCTTCAGAACCAAACCAAAACTGGGTGCTTCACTAATTCAAAATCAAGCATTGAAGGAAACCAAAAACCATTTCTTTTAAGAGATTTACATAAACAAAACACCCTCCTTTTTCTTTTTTTTTTTTCTTCCATACCTCTAACCAACCAAAGAGAGAAAACATGAAAGAACATATACTCACATGACAAAACCAGGACTAAAAGAATCCTCTGCTCAATTCAAGGAGGTTTCACACTTTTAAGTATATGACTCTTCTCTTCTCCACTTTGTTTACTTTATTCTAGGCTTTGTATTCTCACTTCATGAGAGTGATTCCGAAATATTGGCCAACTGACCTGAACTGAGTCTCGGTTCTAGATAAATGGAACGGATATATAGGTGTAAGGGTGTTACAACTCTATATTCTTCTCTTAAAATGAGTATGTGGGACAGAGTGGCTCTCCAAGTCGTGGAGGAATTATGCTAACTCATAATCCTATCTTCCTAAGAAAAATAATGTGTACCATTTTTTTAATATAATAATAAAAAGCACTCTCCATTTGTTGAAAGCAACCATAGTAACAAAGTCCATTCAAACATGACTAGCGTTTCCGCTTTCGCACCGGCTTCCTTCAAATGCATTGTTTTTTTAATAGAGAGTATATATTAACCATTCTTTTTCTTATTAAATTAAAAAAAAAATCATGGCTTTTTCTCTCTTTTATAATCTTGCTTTAATGAACAATTGTAGCACGTGACTCAACTGGGAATCCGGGGAACTGTTAAATCATAATTTGATATTTTATTTGCAATAAAAAATAGTTTCCAGGTTCCACCTGCATGATAAAATAAGACTCATACCTACAAAGCAATAAGAAAAAGAATTAAAAAAATTATAACTGGTAAACTATATGTTTAGTATACATTTATCATGATCATTTATTAGTATATGGTGAGAGTTTTTTATGAGAAGAAAAAAAGACGTAGAATTAGGACATTTGACATTTTTATCAAGCTTGAAAATAAAATGGCATAATGTTTCTTTTTCCGACTGCAAATTAAATAATAAGACATAAATAAAAATGGTAAATAGTAAGAGTAAATCATATTTGTCACGTTTTTTCACATCTATTTTTTTTAAAGAAAATTTTGTTGAGAATTAGACAATCTGCAAGTATGAATACATATGTCTAGAGCCGGACGTTAATAGTTGAACTGAAGAAATTGAGTAATTGACATGTAAAATATGTCTTTATTTTCACGTATTTGACTAAGTTATGCGTACGATTCACTTTGCAATAATCGGGGAAAGAGAACAAAAAGTCTTCTTTGGTAGCTGAAGTGTCGGGTGTGTATGTCTTTTACTCCTCTTCTCTTATTTCTCAAATCTAAAACATTACAGTTTAAAAGAAAAATCGACGCCTCCGAGCATATTAGAGGCTAGAGAGCATAACATAAAATAACAAATTATGTTTTATGGATTACACAATGAGAATTCTATAACATCCTTCTGGTCTGTTGTTTGTAACAGACAAAATTGGAAACTTAGTTAGTTGACAAGGAAAATTCTTTATATGTTTGTTTTTATGAAATATCTAAGTTAATGTGTTTATTTTTAGTTATAAGTTAACACGTTAGAATAATAACTATACTGGTTAGTGCTTAATTTAGTTTAGGAACAAGGATGAAAAATGGATAAGACATACTACCCATTTTTGTATTTGTGTTTGAAAAATAATACGTAACTGTTATATATATTTGAACGCGTAGTAACTTTAATTATTTTTTCACATAATTCTTGAGTGATATATACTTGTCCTTTCATCTTTCTTAAGCGAAAAGTTGTGATAAAAAATTTTAAAGTTTTAGACAAAATTTATATTTAATATTTAATTTAATATGTTTAATGTCTCATTTTATTTTTTTTATTAACTATGAACTATTAGATAAAAATCATTTTATTTTTAATTTTATAAATTAAAAATATATAAAAAATTTCGTTCAACTATATAAAAAAAATTATTTGTATTTTTTTATTTTTATTATTATAAAGATATATAATATTATAAAAAAAGTTCTAAGAAGAATTTTCAGTGCCTTTAGTCATGACCATATGTCATGGATATTTTATTTAATATTTTTTTTCAAAATTTGAAGAAAGATCTTTATAATATTGTCACACATAAAAAAAAAAATTCAATAGAATGTCACACTTTTCAAATTGAAATAAGTTCAATAGCGAACCATGAAATCTTAGTGATCTTTTTTATCTAATGAATAGGTAATTTATTTTGAAATCGTACACCCTGCATTTTTCTTGAGGAGTATATGTTTCAACAAGAATCACACAAGATAGATTTAATACAATAAAAATCTCTGGTAAAATACCCACCTATAACCCAACGAGTGGATAAAATATATTAAATAGTCTGTTTTAGGAATTCACAACTTACCCATTCAATGATTTTGGCATCGAAAGTTCCCAAAGTGATCACAATGCCTTAGTTTTGTGATCACATGAGAAGTTAGGTTCTAACTTCTCCACGGGATTTTTTATTTTTTTTTTCATGATAATATTTTAGTTCTTATAAATAAAATATTTTTTATTTTTATTTTTTAATATTTAATTATATACATATTTTAAATTTCTTATTTTAGTATCTGTCGTCAAGTAATATAGTTAATTGATAATATAACAATGTTATTGATAGATTATTGACTTGTCATGTCATTGAAAAGTTTAATCGTATAATCATGTTAATTTTTTTTTAAAACTATATTTATAAAATTTTATTTTTCAAAACAATTAATGATATTATACTAGTTGATAAATAATTTAAAATTACACAAAACTATCTTATTAGACTCTTTAATTATATGATAAGTTGATAAATTACGAAAATTATAAATGCAACATTATTTAAGCAAATTGTAGGGTTTCTAAGGTTCCTATGTAATAGCAAGTTAGATATTAGCTATAGAGTTGGGTTGGTTAGTAGAGTTATAAGTAATCCTAAAATGCCTCATATGGTTGCAGCTAAACATATATTGAGATATCTAAAAGGTCCGTATGATTATGATTTATTATTCCAAAAGGAGATTATCAGAATGGAACAACTATAGAAACCTTTTCTAATTTTGATTGGTGTGATGATAAAGTTAAAAAAAAAATACATTTAGTTATTTGTTAAAGTATTTGAATTCACCAATTTCTTGATGTTTGAAGAAACAAAATGTCGTAACACTCTCATCATGTGAGGAGGCAGAATACATAGCATTGTATAATAATATAAATAATTGTATTCTCTCCATCAATTCTTTAATTTCAACATGACATTGGCTAAATAATGAAGAATATGTGACTAATGATGGATTTATTAAGGATTTATGAAGAATGTACCTTTTTATTTTTAAAAAATTAGATATAAATATTTTAAATAAGTATGTCTTATTTTTTAATTTTATATATTTGAATTCTTATTTTTTAATCTTTTACTATTCATAATAATAATTATTCATTTTTATTCTTTTAAATAGATTGATCTCGTGGCCTAGCATCGTAAATCAATATTTAAGTGTGAGAATATGATCAATTTTTTTTCGTGGCAGTGAGATGAAACTCTGAATGGAAGAGAGCATCACAGTAGCATCTACCAAGAATGGAATAATTTTTTTGTCAAAAAAAAAACAAGGACATAAAATTAAATAATATATAATTGGTATAAAGATTATACTTTTTTAAAATATAGATCAAATTATAGTAATATTTGTTGAAATATTTTAAAATTAAATATAATATTTTTTTAAAAAAATTATATTAATTTTAGTGTCAATATAATATATAAAAGAATGTTAATATAATATTTTTAAATATTAAAAAAATTAATTTAATATATAAAAAAGTGTAAATATAATATTTTTAAATATTAAAAAGAGTTAATGTAAAATATAATATTAAATAAAATTTATATAAAAGAAAGAAAATAGTACTGTAATTTAGTCTAAGAACCATATGAGTGAAAGATTATTCTGACAACTTAAATGAGTTAGCTTGATCGTTGAGTCCAAGAAATAAAATGGTTAATGTGAAAGTCGTTGGCAAATTCGCAGACGTGTGGTATCTCTTCACACGTAAATGTATTTAGACGTAGTAGTTTAATTTGTTCACTTCTTTACCCTCCTTATTACCTATGGTTTAAGGTACGTAACGACGTTTCACCCACGCTGGTTGTGGTTCCATCCTTCTAGAACTAGAACTGGAATAAATGCCCTACGTATAGAGAAGAGTGAAAATACATAAAGACAATCAAGTTTCATTGAACACATTCAATTGCAACAATCCAAGAACTCCCACTAGAAGTTCAACGCTTCGTTTGACTTGGGAATAACATGGACCACTTTATTTGACTAAATTAAAATATGTTTTCATAATATCATAACACTTATTTATATATGTGCATGCTAGAGACACTGCTCCTTAAGTATCTTCCATGAGTCTGTGTTACACCAAAAGGTGCTTGAAATTCGAGAGAGAAACCAATTGGGTTGTATTTTGTACACTTAACATATATATAACTTCAACAATTGCCTACTAATAATTATTCTCAAACCATTCTCCTAAACCGTACTCATCAGTACGCAATATACATTTTATTGATATCGTAATTACAAATTAAATGTATCCAATATGCCTCTTTCACTTGGGAGCTATTCTACCCCGCAACTTTCGCTATATTATTTTTAAATTAATTTTAATATGACACATATTTAAAATATTTTAATTTAAAAAGAATAATAACATTTAATTATATATCTAACTTAGTTATAATGACCAGAAAATGTAGTCTATAACTTAAGAGAAATTCACTTCTCTAAAAAATAAACTGGTTTAATAATTAAAAAAAGAGATAGCCGAAGAATAAGGCTATTTGGATATGCCATTGATGATTGGACAAAAGAATAAGGCTATTTTTAACTATTTGAGAGATAGAGCCTGCAAGAAAATAAATAATTGGTCCGGTAAACATCTCTCAAAAGCAGTAAGGGAAGTTTTTATTAAGTCTATGGGTCAAACAATCTCATCTTATTGCATAAGTGCTTTCTTACTACCTACCACATTGGGAGATGAGGTTCAAAAGATGTTAAATTCCTCTTGGTGTGGTTCAAATAGGAATTATGGGAAAAGAATCAATTGGCTCAGTTGGAATAAATTGTCTGTGAAGAAAAAATATGGTGGCATGGGTTTCAGTTGAAAATTTATTTTCGACCAAGATGCTATTGTAACTGAAGTTTTTTAAGTCAAATATTTTTCTAAAGAGGACTTTCTACCAGCTAGCTTGTGGCACAATCCAAGCTTTACATGAGGTAGTATCTATTCTTCACAGGCAGTGATTAAACAAGGCATTAGATGGCGGTTCGGGAATGGAAACAACATAAATGTTTGGAAAGATTCATGGCTACGTTGCAAAGACAATCCCTACATTCAAACATTGCCAATTGAAGGACTGGAAGACTTACGAGTAAGTGAACTGGTTGAACCTGTGACTAACATTTGCCACCAAGACATCATTCAACATGTTATCAATGAGAGAGAGAGCCAATTGATTTTATCTATGCCAATACATTCCAGCTCACATGAAGATAAAATACTTTGGAATTACAGCAATGATGGCAACTATTCTATCAAATTTGCCTATTTTCTTGCAATAGAAAAATTAATTGATAACACTAGCCTGCGTGTTCAAGGTGACTAGCAAGCAGTTTGGAATCTCCACATTCAACAGAAGATCAAGATTTTTCTTTGGAGAATTCTCCATAATTGCCTTCTTATCAGAGAATGTCTATCTACAATAGGGTGCTATGTCCAATAGTATGCCCTTCTTGTTGTTCAAATCTTGAGATTGACATTTTTTTTTTGGTTGTCCTCATGTATTAGACGTTTGGCTGCAATCTGGACGCTGGAATCACATCAGACCAATTGTTGAAAATGATGAGAGCATAAATGATTGTATCTCTGTTGTGTTAAAATATCTAAATTCTAATTGGCAATTAAATTTCATCTCTGCCTTCTGGGCTTTGTGGTGATGACGAAATGAAAAGGTCTAGGAAAATCTTGAGAGACCTACTATCATGTCTTTGAATACTACTAAGGATTACATTTTGCATTGAAGAATTGTCAGATGTGTTCCTCCAACAACTAAAAGCTGAAGAACCCATCAAACCATAGACATGCGCTCTTGCACAATGTTATTTTTGAAATTGATTGCAAACAACTTTATGAGAGCAACCACTGGTATCAACATGGAGATTGGATTCATTTTATCTTTATGCAAATAGAAGCTTTGCTTGATTAACAATTTATCGTTGAGTTTAATCTGCAGACAAGCCAATCTAGTCGCTTATTTTCTAATTAGAACATATCGATTCTATGCTACTTCACACTTTTTCATAATGTTCCCAATTGTATCAATGCTATTCTTATTCATGACATGATATAATTATTTTACTGTAAAAAAAAATTAAAAAAGAGATTATTAATAACACATTTTTATATACATTATTTTGGATAATTTATCATTATTAATTATTAGGTAAATTCTATCTAAATTAAAAATTAAAAAAATATGTAAACGTTAATCGTGTTTTCTGTAATAGAAAAAGAATTACACAGGCTACATGAACCCAATTAGATATAGTGAGTCAATACAAAAATGAATAATACAAAAAACTAATAAAAATGTGTAATTGAAAGAGTAAAACATTATTTTTTTAAAATTACGTATTTTAATTTGTAATACGAGAGAAAATAGTTGACCGAGCACTCTAGTCTACGTGAAAGTAAGTAAACAGTGATAGCATAATTTTTAATTCACTTACAAGAACACTTAATTCGTTAGCTGTGACCGTTTATCTGTTTGTTTGTTTTTTTTTTTCCTCGTCATCACTTTTCTCGTATTGAAGTTGTTTAACACAAACAACATCAAGCAGGCAACCAAATAACGGATTTTCACTTTTACCTTTCTAAGTTTCTCTTTAATTTAACAAACCATAGTTGACAGTATATTTAACAGTTCGCTGACTCTTAACCACCATGCACATATGATTAGTATTGAACGAAGTAGTAATTTATTTATTTGTTGATTCTGAAAGAGATAGGTGGTTGTTGGTAACATGTCAAAAGTTTCTATTATCGCCTACTATTACTTTATACAAGTTGATCCCTTGATCTGTCTTTTTTTAATTTAGGTAGAGTCGGTTATTTGCAAAGTTGAATGAAAATATTGAAATAAGAAGCAAAATTAACAATCCCATGAATCTTGAATCTGTCTCTGACATCAACACATACCAAATTACCAACCCAATGTGGACTTATTGTGAGGCAAAGGTCAGCTCCAGCTAGATTTAGTTACGGATGATCTGATAGGAATATACTGCGTTCACACTTTTTTTTTTTAGGGATTAATATTACCCGAAGGCCAAAGTTATTATTTGGAGTAAGTTTTATAATTTTAATTTGTAGTTAGATACTGACCAAGTAATTTCACCCATAGCGATATCTATGACTACTAACTGTTTTCGTTAATTCTTTTTGTACGTTATCCTCCATCGAATTCCTTTCTGTTCATTTTTTTTATTTATTTGATAGAGTAGAAGAGAGAGAAAAATGAAAGAAAATTGAAGTGTGTTTGAGAATTTTTTTTTTTAAAAAAAAATGCGAATCTCGTCTTAAAATTTTCTTTACAAATGTGAGAAAAAACAAACAGTAACACGTGTATTTAAAAAAAAAATTACATACACATACACGATACTGATTATATATATATATAAATGACTATGTTATATATTATATATAACATAATCGGTCATGTTATATAACATAATCAATTATGTTATATATAACATAAATAAATTTTATTTATTTATTTATAATAAATTATTAATAAAAATAATAATAATAAAAATTAATAATAACATAATTTTATTTAATATTATTTTTTTATTAAATAACTTTAATTCAAATATTTTTTATTTTTATTTTTTTTTTCTCAATCAAATAATTTTAATTTCTATTTTTTATTTTTTTTATCATTCCGTTTCGTTCATTTTTTTTTTCTTTTTTTTACAATCAAACATAACATTAAAATAATTATTATAAAAATTAAAAATTTTATTATATATATTTTATAATTAAATAACAGTATAAAATTATATATTATCAATAATAACTTAATTTTTTTAATTATAAATTTAGTTATTACACTCAAATGTTGTTTTTTATTTAATTTTCATGTAATATATTTTAGATTTTAATTCTTATATATAAAAAATAATTACGAATAAATCTCCATCATTTATTTAACTTATAACAGTTCTTTATACTTTAACACTATTTTGTTTTTGAATTTCTATATAAAAAAATGTATTTCATTTTCTTACTTTCGTTTAAAAACCTCTATATTTGGACACCTAAAGATGATATAATACTTTTCATTTTAGTCTTTAGATGAAAAATATTCTAATGCCGTTATAACTTCAATAAACAATGAAAACCGATTCATAGAAATTTTTTTCATATATAAAAAAAAGGAACTAAAAAAAATAGTCTTGGTATATAGGAATCAAAATAATAATAATTAACCTTTATCTATATTACGGATTACTCTTTTTTCACTTTGTATGTATTTCATTTTTTATTTCTTATATTACCAAATGTTAATCAATACCTATCATATTAATTACGTTAGTATATAGTAATAATTAATTCTCCTTTCTCATTCTATTTTCTTTTTGTCTGTTTTCAGAATTCTAAAATTGAGTATTTTATTGGTGTGGGAGACCGTGGAGTTCTGGATAATTCATTCAATATTTATTATTATTGAACTAGTTTGTTTAAATTTCAAATAAAATAATTATAAATAATTGCTTTTAAAAAAACGTTTACTGATTAAGTGAATAAGATTTGTGTCATAAAAAATAAAAAATTATTTTAAAAAAACAGTTTAAGTAAACATATAAAAAATATTTATTTATTAAAAAATAGCTTTTTAAAGATAAGCATAAATAAACGGATTCGTTATCTTATATTTTAATTATTATGTTTTTAAGGAAAAATCGGTTAACTTTTCAACAACCGACAATAATCTTTCATTTATGGCGTTGGTTAGTACTCGATTACAGTCAATATTTAGGGTATCCACTAAACAAGGAACACCATAAAAAAATTAAAAAATTACAATGATAGTAGTAGGGTGTTTTTTTTTGGTGAGCCTGCATTCATTGAAGTTATAATAAATAAAGGTTTAACTATTTTATAATGATAAAAAATTATTTTAGTATTTATAATTTAAAATATTTTATTTTAATTTTTATAATAATAAAAAGTTTATTTAATACCTATAATTTAAAATATTCCAGTTTGATTTCTACATTTATAAATTTTTAATCTTTTTTATTTTGACAATCTAAAATCATTAATATTTTTATATTTAAATTCTTTATAACTATTATAAAATTAAAATTAACAGTAAAAAATTATAAAAAAAT
>JAMLFT010004335.1:0-19809 GCA_026544285.1 Pachyrhizus erosus | reverse complement strand
GGAAAAAGATAAAGAAAAATATTAAAATTAGTTTAGAGGTCCTTATTATATTTTGAGCTAAATGTGGTCAAAATTTTTATATTTTATATTGATGAATTTGGTCTTTAATAAAAAATTTAAAATAAGAAAAAGTAAATTTATATATTTTTAAAAAATTGAGAATCAAATTCATTGATGTAAAAATATAAGAAACTTAACTATTATTAACTAAAAGTATAAAGATTAAACACATTATTCTCCAATTATCTAATTCAGATCCTTTTTCATGCTTGCATTGAAATTAAAACACATTATTCTTCCAATTAGCTTGTTCAAAACCTCTTTTTTTTTATGTTTTCATTAAAATTTAAAAACAGAAAACTCCCTTTATTTTTAGAGCTATCTTGAAAATGTATTTCATATAATTTCTTCCTTAAAAGAGAAGAGGAACATGTGGAAAAACATTATTATAATATGGTGAGGGACTTTTTTAAGAAAAAAGTATTTAAATATTTCAAATAGGTTAATATTATTAATTAGATAATTATTACTTCTTTAGTTCCTTTTTATAAGACTATTGTTAAAAAAAAATTATAAAACTCTTTTTTAGTTGTCTATAATATTAATTAACAAATATTTTAATCAAAAAACAATAAAAGCTGAAAATTAATTATATAAAGTCTTTCTCTCTCTTATTAGGATGGGAGAAGATGATATCAAGTAGGTGATGTGCAATTAAATAAAATGAGAGATGATTAATTTAAAAAAAATAAAAATAATTTTGTAAAAATATTACAAGTTATTGATAAATTTAATATCATTAATTAAATTAATCAATGTTTTTAAAGAATATAAATTACTTGAAAGACTCTTATAGCAAGCATAAGTGCATTTTAAGACCTAAATTAGGCTTCTTTTTTGAGGGCTGGGTGGAGTTTTTAGCGGCAAAAAATAACTAAAAATATAAAAAAAAAAAATGAATACACTTGAAATATTCAATTTTGGTAAATCTTAAAATTGTTGTACTAGCTATTTTTGAACATCTCATTGTGTCTAAATCGATTGAAGATATTTGAGTATCGATTAATGAAATTAAGAAAAATAAAAATCCTTATGAATGAACAATAAATTAAAATTACTATTTTAAATTGATATTTACGTTTAAAAGAATCAAACATAATAAAAGATAAGACGCGGCTAAGAAGAACACTGAGTTAAATTAAATACTCGCTACCTATGAAATTAAATTAATATATCTCTTTTTTGTAAAAATAAAATAAAATAATATATCTCTCATATCAATGAGCGGTTAGTTCAAGTGATATTTGTTTAATTTTTTTTAAGTAAGATTTTATGTTGAAGTCTCATGTATAAAAAGTTTCTCTGTTAACAGAATTTAACTCACCATATTACAGATGTTTTCTGCTTAAACAACATTACTTCTTATGGAAGACATATATGATAAATACAAAAACTAATATCTCTCATGAAAAGACAGAATACATTAAAAGTGCTAAATCATTTGAATTATTTCACGATTAAGAATACTATCATATGGTTTAGAATACTATGTGTATATAATTTCAGCCAATTTCTACATGGTACAAAGTAAAAAATTTAATTTACAACAAAATGTTAATAAAATGTGATTTCGGTATCACGTAAATATTGACTAAAACTAAAAAGAAATAGTAATTTTGGACCATATAATAATTTTTCTGCCTGCTGAGTTCTCAAGTTAAGAAAGTCGTTTCTTATATAGAGGAGGAATGCTTTTGAAACTTTCGTTTGCATATACAATTTGAAAGAGTGAACTTCTCACACCAATTGAAACTTCCTGAATTGATGACAAGACCTATCTAACATTCAAATTTGCCACACATCAACTATCAACTTAAGCAATCCACGACCTTCACGTAACACAGCTTATATTTAAGGTCACGCAGAGAAAATGAAGTGTAAAAATAAAAGCCTTGCCTTGTTAAAACTCTCAAGCATGAAAGTCATGAACACGAAAAGATGTATGTTGCAGAAACGCCACTAAAAGAACAGAAGTACGTGAGTTTATGATAAATATGATTGCAAGTTATTGTCATTCTCCATTTGCATTGAGAAAAAGGCAGATGACAATTTACATGGGTAAGTGCAAGTGAATGTCCTCCAATGCACAAGTATAATTCATCCAACCTAAAAGCCATGAGGGTGTGGTTTGGAACATGGCTTAAACAATATGATCGAAGTTATAAAGACAAAGAAGAATGGGAGGTTCATTTTGGCATTTACCAAGCAAATGTCAAGTATATAGAGTGCAAAAACTATCAAAAGAACTCCTACAATTCACAGACAACAAATTTGCAGATCTTACTAATGAAGAGTTTACAAGTACTTATCTGGGTTTTGGAACTAGGTTTCTTCCACATACAGGATTCACGTATTGTGAACATAGGGATCTTCCAAAAAGAAAGGATTGGAGGAAGGAAGTAGCAGTAACTGACATCAAGGATCAAGGCCAATGTGGTAAAGTTTATTGGAATAAAGTGCATGTTTTAGGGGTACCAAAGTATGTTTTCTCAATTTCACAAATTATTCAGTTCAGCAATGTTACTAAGCAATCTTCTCTTTAATAAATTATCGTTTGAATCATCAACATAGTCGCCACTGATTTTGGAGCGTGAACAAGTAAATTAGATCCTTTTAAAAAGCAAAGAAAATTAAAGGGTCATGGCTGATTTACTCATTCTTTGAACAAGTAGCATATCACATGGTTTTCTCCTGAAATTTCACACAACTTAAGCAACATTCTTATAATAGAATTAACTTGTTTGAAGTTAATTATGTCTTCATGTAGGAGGTTGACGAGCATTTTCTGCAGTGGCTCCTGTGGAAGGCATCAACAAAATAAATCAGGAAAGCTGGTTTCTCTCTCTGTACAAGAACTCAGACTGTGATGTTGAAGATGGAAACCAATGCTGTGAAGGTGGCTTAACTGACACAGCATTTGCATTCATCGTAAAGAATGATGGTTTAACCGCTGTAAAAGACTACCCTTATGAAGTGGTAGATGGCACATACAACAAGGAAAAAAACTGGGCATCGTGAGGTCAATATAAGTGGGTATGAAAAAGTACCTGATAATAATGAGGCTATGCATAAAGCTGCAGCAGCTAATCAACCTGTCTTAGTGGCAATTGATGGTGGAGGTTATACATTTCAGCTTTATTCAGGGGGTGTTTTCTCTGGCATTTGTGGAACGCAACTCAATCACGGTGTGACTATTGTTGGGTACGGAAAAGGAAATTTGGATAAGTATTGGATTGTGAAGAATTCATTGGATGGTGACTGGGGTGAATCTGGTTATAGAAGGATGAAACGTGACACTTTTGATAAAGCTGGTACTTGTGGCATTGCCATGCAAGCCAGTTACCCCGTCAAGAATTAAGTAGTGCAGTGCTGTGGTTGTAAAATTAAAAATGTCACCTCAAGAAATGCATGTACACTGATAATTTTATGAGAAGTTCCAGTATGGCACTACAACCATCAGATTCAAAGATTATAAAATATCTTATAAAAAAAAATTAGGTGCAAAAGGAAAAAAAAAAGTTTAGTGCTATAAAAGGGAGATCAAATAGATAAGTAGTTTTAATTTAATGAAGTAAATATGTACTAAAAGAATAAGTAGTAAAACAGAATCAATGGACTGAGTTTTTTCCCCTCTATTTTCTTTAGATTTGGGTGATGAGCATGTTTTTTTAAGGTGAACGGAATAAAAGTGAAGTCAATTTGAGGCTAATAAACCACGTAGAAATCATGCATCGATCGCTCTGCAGAAAGATGACAGGAAACAGTCAAACAGGTACACAAGAAGCATCAATACGTAATATCTCTCACCTAATAATAATGTTTGATGCATTTAGTACACATAACAGTAACGATATTTCGTACGAATTATTTATATAATATTATTTTTTTATCTATTTTTTTATTATTCTATCATTTATTATATTTAAAATTTAATTTTTTTTCCTTTTCTTCTTTTAATTTTACACTATGTTATACTATCTTTGATCTTTATTAAAATATAATTTTTTTAAGATTTAATCTAATATATTCTTTGTATTAATTATTTTTACAAAAACATTTTTATTAAAGCCAGTTATAAAATAATGTGTCATTCAAGAAACATAATTAATTAATGTTTGTTAATTTTGATTAATGAATAATTTTAAAAAATTAATTTAAAATAAATTTAATATTTTTAACTAAATTAATCAAATTTATTAATCTTAATAAATTAATTAATTAAACCTTATAATAAATATTGAAAATAGTATTATTTATTATACAAGTATCATTTTTTTGAATTATATTTACACGAATTAATTATGTGGATCACTCTCCTTTTTATTTGAATAAACATTAATTAAAAATTAAAAACATAAAATAAGCCTTTCATAGAAATAACGATTGTGCTAATATTAAGAAAATATATTCACTCATCAACATTTTCCTTATTAATAAGGGTGACAATGGGTAATGTAATAAACAAGTAAATGCAAAAATTATCTACATGGGTAGGGTGATTAGTTACTTAATGAATATGAATAGGTATAATTTACATACAATTTTTTATTTGAATAAGTGTAGATACAGGTATCTTTATCTGTTTCACCTCGCACCCATATATATTTACCTATATTTCTTTTTATTGCTGTTCCCAACTTCTAAGTCTTACATAAACATAGAGAAGAAAAAGTAATAGATGTGATATATGATATGATAAAAAATATCAAGTGAAATAGGAAAAAAAAAATAGAAGTAAAAGTGAGAGTTGTAAGATAATGCAATGTATGATAATTAGAATTCCTTCATTAAACTATATCTCACATCACTGTCAGAGCATAGATCAAATTATTTGCTCTTTTACTTCTTTTTTTTAATGATTTCTTCTCTTTTAATTCTTGCTTATTGGGATATTTATGAACATATGTTATCTGTAAACTCAATTTTGACTCAAACAAACCCATTCAGTTTGTGTTTAATTTTTAAAATATTTTAATTAAACTCCACCAAACTCATTTAAATTCAATGTTGAATTATAGATTTAAAAATATAATTTATTAAAAAATTATATATAACTATCATATTAAACTTTTTGATAAACTAATAAGTTAATGAATTTTTAATATTATTATTATGTTATTATTTAAGAATAGAGATTAAAAAAAATTACATCTTTAAATGATTAAAATCAAACAAAAAACTTTAACTTACTAAAATTACAAAGACTATTTAAGCCACAATACAAATATGGAAACAAAAATATGCAACATTATAAAAAATATAAACACTACTCAAGCAATATGAATTTAGAAATGGATTTTTTTTAACCGAATATAAGAAGAGTAATATTTGAATAAGATTATTTAGAAGCACAAATAAAAATAAATAAAATAAACATTTTCGTAAGTTAAAATTAATTTATACATATATTAATTTATGCAAAAGATAATTTTAATTTATAAAAAAAATTATTTCAGTTCTTATTATCTCTTATAAATATTTTTGGATAAACTTACTTAAACATACTATAATACTCTACACACCATTCAAATCCTATCCATTGTTATCCTTCTTCTTCTTATTATTATTATTATTATTACATTTTTCAAACAACAAGATACTTTTACTGATCTGTTCTCGTTGCCATCGTACAAAATAACTAGAAACCGTTTAAATATGGCAATGGAGGAAAATTAATTCAACAGTAAAATGATATCCGTTTCCCTTGTACATGCTCACTCTTGTTTTAAATGACTTCATTTATCACACTCCCAAAACATATTTGGCAAATCGAAGATCTCAGTCACATTTCTCTGCCTCAGGCCGCAAGATCATCCTACAGTTGCATAATTGTCAATCCATATTCCAACTCTATATCCATGCTCTTAGGACTTAAACTGCGTCCACCAACTGATCAACTATACAAAGATATGATACTAGATAAATTACAAGTCCCACAGTAACATGTTATCCAATCGATTGCACCTCCAGTAAAAAATATCAGATACAAAATGACTACGAGACAGACATTGCTGCTTCAAGCTTTCCAATCATGCAGATGAGAGAAACCAGGATTTGCGGAACTGGAATGCAACAGCTCTAGTTTTTGTAATGATGGCCATGGACTAATTGAAGGATATTGGTTCGTAAAAGGGCAGAAATGAAGAAGAAATCATGGTGCATTGTTGATCTAGTCAGGGCTGGTTATAAATTAATATAGTACTGGAGCACCTTGTACCATAACAAACATGAAACCCCTGCAGAGGTTTGCCAGAAAGATACTTATATTGATCAATATGGCATCCAAGGAGACAGTATAAATATGCTGAAAGAAAGAAGTGAAAAGATAAGGTCAGGGATTTTGATAAAATGTAATAGAACAGAGAAAACAGTAGAGTATCAGAATGGAGTAATGTATTATTTGATTCACACTATAGCTAGTTTGCCAGTATTACAGAGATAAACACCAACTACAGTATGAGTTAGAAGATGAAAGTTCAGAAGGGAAAGAGACAGAATGCACAAAATGGGATTACAACAATTCTCAATGCCCTCTATTCTCATCCCTTCCCGGGCTTATATTCTCATTTCCGTACTAAGGAACATAGTCCTACAAGAGTTGTTTAGGCTTCCTCATTTTCTTACTCCTATGCCTAGAAAGACCTACTACACCTTTTGTTCCCATTCTGAACTCGGCAGTGCCAATAACTAACCCATGTCAGCCACCCTCTCATTCATCACATAAAACATCATTTTTTTCTCCACCATGTTATACAGAATGGAACATTACCAATGGTGAAAAAATATCATAATTATAAAATCACACTAATGTAAGAACTTATTTGGTACATCAATAACAAAAGTCATGATATGATATGTGCACAATAATGTACTGCACTTATGTCTAATTTAACGATAACAAACACATAACTACATTTAAACATTATAATGTAAAATATGTAAAAATATATGAAAGAATCAATATACTGAACATTGAAATACATCACTCCAAATTAAATTAGTCACATATTAATAGTAAATAGCAACCAAGAATGTTGTGATGTCAAGTAGTTGTAAAAAAGGTTCCCACATTAACAAGAATGTAGTAATATATATGCATGTTTCTTATGCTTGAATATCACACAACAATGATCTTTAAGCCAAATCCACCACAACTACAACAAAAACAACACTAATATCCATGGCTTGAATTATAGAGCATGCATAAAGAACCATTAATTATATGTTCCCACGAACCATTTATTTTGTCAATGAAAGGTTAAGAGAATAAGACATCAATATGTAAAAAGGAGAAAAAAAAAAGGGTGTCAAGCAACCACAAATAGTTGCCATGGTCAAAGGGAAGCATGATATTATAGAAAAAATATATATTTTATCTTCAACGTAATCCTGGTGACTCAATGATACAGCAACAACAACCAGTTAATTTAAAAATATATTTGGAAAAAAAAAATTGTATCTTAAAGTTGTACAGTATGCAATATATGGTTTCTTATATATCTTTCTTGAATGAAAAAAAAAAATCAAAAAGTGATAAATTCCAAGATGCTTTCTTCTTGTTCTGCCTCTTTCTATTTTTGGTCAAATACTATGGAATGTTCTTATGAAATGAACCGTGACATCAACTAATTCAAAAGTACACAAAACCACAATCAGGAAGAACTCAGAAAGGGAAAATGAAGAAAATATTTTAAATATTACCACAGTTTAATGTCAGGTAAACAGCAAGGTCTCTTTCAATTCAACGGTAATGCCTCCTAGATCTGGTGCGGCAACGAAAACTCCAAAGAAATACCAGAAAAATAACCAGAACTACTTGTAGAATAATCACCAACTTCAAACCTAAACCAGGAAGTTTCCATTTATATTTACCTATGAGTTTCTAAACACATGAAAGAAGTTCTCGGATAATAAGTTACCAGTAAGGTTATGAACTGATTCCTCTGACTTCACTCCATTTTGACTTGCTTTTGACTTGCAATTGCTAAACATGGACTCAGCATTCCCACCCATGACACATGTGTTTGGGCAACAAATTGTTCCATCATATTCATCACTCCCATCACAACAATCTGCAGCAATATTGAATGAAAATTAGAAGTGAAACTCAAACTTGAAGGCAGAAGAAGCTAAATATCTTGAACCCCAAGAAAAATAATCTCCATTGCCAATTTATGCAAAAGCATATTGCTCATGTAAAATGTTAAACCAGCTAAGTTGCAACATAAATTCAGGTATTAATGAATTTAAATCTATATATCATTTAATCTCAAATAGGTAATGAGTTTAAAACAGATCAAGACCAGTATGAGACAACATACCAAAAGTCAATCAACATTTTATTCATTTATAAAGGCCAGTCAAATTCGTTCGTACTGGAAAATATGGAAATTAAGAAATGGTTATGCAATTCACTGCCCATTCCTTTTACAGAACACAAAGCCTTTAGCCTTTAGGTTGTAACTAGTGACTATGAAGATCTCTAGTCCATTCCTTTGCGTTGGCAAAACTCCAAAGATGTGCAAAGTGCTATAACAAACAGACCTGAACAAAAAACTCAGAAAGGGAAACAGGCAAAATGAGTACAAGGTATAAAAACACAGGAAAAAATGCTTACCACAAAAATGATCATTAACATGAGAAGAAACTATGAACTGCGGCTGGCTACCTAGGTTTCTGCAATAAAATTTTCCATTGGGGCAAGCTGAAGTCCCTGTAGTCAAATGAACAACAACATCCTAACACAGTTATAAATGGTATGAAAATCCACCACATGATTTTGCTAAAAAGATGTAAATGAAAAAGTAAGAAAAATTATTGAAAGCTAGAGAAACAATTAAAATTTCAAAAATTTGCATAAGATCAAAGAATAAAAGTCAATGATATAAAAAACTATAGCTTAAGATAAAAAAAAAATTACTTATTTGGTCCTTCCTTACAGTCGCACAAACTTTACCAATTAGTCTCTATACTTAAAAATTGTCCATTTTAGTCCCTATACAAGCACTTTTAAATCTCTTTTGGTCTCTAACATTACACAAGTTTGCCTTTTAGTCCTTGTTATTTTGTAACTTCAGGGACTAAAAGGAGACTAAAAGTTCTTGTATAGGAAATAAATGAGATGATTTTTAAGTATAAGGACTAAAAGGTAAAGTTTGTACAACTATAAGGATCAAGTGAGTAATTTTTCCTAAAAAAATATTTTGCCAATCAATTTTTCAATTTGAACAAAAGAATAGAAGCATTTCTATAGGTGCTTTTGATACTTTTCTCCCATCAGAATTGAAGTCTTACTTTGGTAATCTATGCTGACATTCGATGGAAACCTTTATCACACAGAATACTGAAGTGAAGCTCCAATTCTAGTTAGACAACTGCACTAAAACAACCTATGGAACTATATCTAAGTTTTGTCCTTTCCAATTTTCACTGAATCATAAAATCATCTGTAAATAGGAAATAACACAACCATAAAATTCATCATCTGGCATACCAGGCTCATCAGTGCCATCAGGGCAATCACAGAAATTGTCATTGAGACGGTCTCTGGAGAAGGATTTTGATCCATCCTTGCACTTGATCACCTCAGAGCTGAAATATTTCTCATCTGCACCCAAAACCCAATTCAAGATTCACCAAGATAATAAAAATACACAAATAGCAGCAAAATGGTTTGTGGGTACTGCAACGTGTGACTTGGGTTGAACACCCACATGGAAAAAGATTCAAGCTTTGGTGTTTTGAAGCAAAAGGGGTACAACGATACCTACCTAGAGGGTGTATGCCGAGGAAAGAAGGGTGTGAAAAGCAACATGCGGCGGAAGCGAAGAGAAGAAAACATTGGAAGTGGAAACGTAAGAAGCAATGGGAGTCCATTGTGAGTGAATGAATGAATGACAGAGTGTTCTCTGCGCGAGAGAAGGCAGCTTCATTCTCGATTTTCGAGGCTTGGATTTAGTGGACTTGACTTGACTTCAACTCTAGGGTGGAATTATGTGCATGTATGGTAGGTAAATTCCCCATGATTTCTTATGACAGGTAACAAGTGTGTTTGTTTAAATAAAAAAATAAAAATAAAAATATTTTTTAAGAAATAAATAATTTTTTTTAAAAACTAAAATTATTTTTAAAAAATAATTTAAACAAAAAAATTAATCAATGAAAATAAAATATTTATTTTTGTTAAAAAAAACATTTTTTTAAAAAATAAACTTAAATAAACAGACTCAATAGTTGTTCTTGTGTTGGTTGGTAAAACTTACCATGATTTTGTTGTTAACATGAATTTTTACTGATAGTCCAAAAGAAATTATGAGTTTAATAATTATATATTATTAATGTAAAAAAATTTATTAATAAAAATTTATTATTGATATAATTTTTTTATAAAAATTAATAAATTTATTATATATAATGATTTGTTATTTAATGATATAGTAAAATTATTTTATATTATAAATATATAATTTATTTAATTATAATTATTAGTCCTCTTTAGATGAATATGGATAAAATCCATTTTGAAACTATGTAATTTATATTTAAATATTTTTATAATAAAAATAATTTATCAATAAATCTTAGTATGAAATTCTTTATTCAAAATAAAAGCTACTTAATCAATTAAAAAATAATTTTTATCCAAAATCAAAATTTTAATATGAAATTAAACTTTATAAAAAAAATATGTTAATTGATATTTTACCATGATTTTAGATAATTTAACGTGAAACTAAAAATACATGAAAAAAATAAAATTGTTCACTTGATCGTATAAAATTATGTAAGTTTTAACTTTTAGATTTTTTTAGTAGATGATAATTAGAAAGTTTTTTTTAATGATTTTATAGGCTAAAATAAATTATGTTGACACAAAGGATAAAACTTAATTTTTATATATTTATTAAGACTGAAACTTATAATTTTTTATATAAATAAAGAAACTAAAAATGAGAACAAATATAAAGATTAAATGAATAACTTAATCATCTATGAATTAGTCCATTTTATTCTTCGAAAATTTAAAATGTTTTGTTAGTTATTATTTACTTTGTTTCTTATTTTATTTTTAATATTGTCTAATTAAATTTTAAAAACTTTAACTAAATTCTTATAATTTTTACTTTTTTAATTAAATTAATTCTTAAAAATTAACACTGATAAACCTCTTTCTTTTTTTCAAAAACTAAATATTCACATAATTTTGTTTACCTCCATGTCCTTAAATTTGTCGCCAAAAATTAGTGTCTCTAAAATCATTTTCACGATCTAAGATTATTTCTACAAATCAACCAAGTTATTTTTAATGTGTTTTGTTGTTATTCTTTATTTATATGATTTTTAATAATATAAGTACATTTTATTGATATAAGTAATATAAGTTAATTTTTTTAAAATTATTAATAATTATATAGTCTCATGTTTAAACAATATTTGAATGGTTTAATGTTTAGACAATATTTAGATTTTTCTCTATCCAACATGTATTCATATCATTTATGTATTTTTCATGTTAAAAGCATGTTACAAATCATCTTTTTGTTAGTCTCATATCTTCTGTACTAATTATCACTTTACATCCTTATTAAGATTCAGATTATCACACTTATTTTGAAATTAATTTTTGAAATTTTACAGATTTTGCATGAGAAATTAAATTGCTGAGTTGTGTAGAATTATTTTAAAAAATAGATTTATTAAAAAAAGCAAAGAGATATTAATTTAATTATCTCATATTTTGAATGACTTAAAATATCTACCATGCATAGTTATTTAAATAAATTATTTATCTTAATTTTGTGAGATTTATAATATTATACAAAATTTAAATATTTTATTTCAATATTAGAGTTATTAAAATAAATATTTAAACTAAATTTTATAATTAAAAAATATTTTATTATTGATATGAATCAATTAAATATTATTATTTATTTAAATAACTCAATTAAACAACACGTTATCAAATCAATTACTCTAATAAAAAAATAATTTAAATAAGGTTAACAAAATCACTTGTGCGAGAGATGCTATCACGTGTTATATATCATTTTCTTCTAACAATTTTTGTAACCTTATTTTTCCCTTTTAACGATGTATATATAGCGTAGTTATAGACATTGGATCAAAACAACAATAATTTACCACTAAAAGCGAGAAAAACTAATTTCAAAATATATTTAATATAAGTTTTTTCAGTAAGAAATTGAGGCGTGACATTCAACTCAACAAACAACAACACCAATTACATACTATTAATAATCTTATTATTATATTTTATCGCAGCAGAAAGTTCCATCTGATAAGAACGTCAAACAATCAAAAAGGTGAGTCTGTAATCGAAAAAAGAAAAGTGAGTCTAGTGGTAGTCTAATTTAAGTTAAATTTATTTTTATGGATAAAAAAATATAGTCAATTGAAGCATTATATACTATGTCTTTATTACAAATTAATAATTACACACGTCTATGTATAAAAAAATTATAATCATACAAATCTCTTATAGTAAAAACACGTTTTTATTTTTTTAAAACCAAGTATAAAAAATTGATCATATCAATTTTATAAAAATATTAAAATTTTTATTGTCGAAAATGCTACTATTATTTGGTTGTTTTTGTAATCGATGGATAAAAGTAGTAAGATACTCAATTTAGAAAGTCTCTTGCGATAAGATATCATTAACTCTCAAGTAATTACATATTAAAAAATATAAAGAGATTATTAGAATATTTTATTTTTTTTTAGAATTTATTTAGAATACGGTGATGATAATATACCATCTAATTGTAAATTATCATATACATGTTTAGAACTGACTTTTGAACATGCATCAATATTCTCTCTCCATTTTTAAGTGGAAAACTACGTGCAAAACTCCTTTTGTATTGTTTTATGTGGACATGATTTTTCACATTATAGCACATTTCCAAACACACAAAAATATTTATGATAATTTTTTATTGATTGATAATATAAAAAAAAATACATAAAAAATAAACAGGACATCTCTCAATTTTGAAATTTTAATTTTAAATGTATCCTTGTGACAGTGTTGATCATCCACAGCAAAAATACAGAACTAGGCAGGTAGTCATCCCATATGACCTCTTCCATGTTTCAGTGTTCATTGATTGAATTCATCACCTGAAATATTGGAACAGAACAATAAGACAGTTAATTGTTTTTATGATTCAGATATTTTGGAATCATTAAAGACTAAAATTTTCCTAGCTTGGGTGTTAATTGCCATAAGATACTTGCTTAATTAGTTTCTTTTATTTTCTATGTAAATTATAATATGAAATTTTAAGTAGGAATATATATAGCTCATTTGTTTTAATATTTTGAAAAGGTATATTTTTATTTAAAATATGTTTAAAAATTATATTAATTATGCTTCTTTAAAAAGAAACTCAAATGATTCAGAGACAAATAATTTTTTTCTATTTTTTTAACAAAACAGGAAAAGATATTTACTTCCTCGAAATATGTTAATCCATATATTAGTATTTTTTTTCAAAAGTCAAAATCGATTGATTCTTTTTTTCAAAAGCTGGAACAGTAATTTTGGACAATTAAAAAAACATATTACATAAATATTTTTGTTTTTAAGATCAATAAAAAAGAAATTAATGTTGAAGTACCCTCTCCTTTTTTTTCTTAAAAATACATTTAGTTTTTATGTCATACGATATCAACTTATCTTGTGTAGGTAAAAGAAAAATTAATTTATTAGTGTATTTGGATTGACTTCATTGTTGTAGAAAATAATCAACTAATATTTTTAAATGAAGGTAAAACAATAACTAATTACCTATATTTTTTTATGATATTATCGTGATTTTATGATATAGAATTGATAAAAAAAAATATGATGTAACATTATGAGATGTACTTTTAAAATAATTATAATTAGATATTTTTTTTATTAATAAGTCTAATTTAGTTTAATAATATGTATGAGTTGTTATTATCTTTTTTTATATCAGAGTTTAATTTTTTTAAAATAAAAAAATAATTCAATGTTTTAAGTTAAAGTTTTTAAAAATTTTGATATTTTAATATATTAAATTAGGTGTTGGATAAAAAATGATAAAGACATTATATGATAGGTTTTGTTAAAAAAAATAAATTGATTAGTTGAAATGAATCATTATAAGAGTTCTTATATATAATGATACATTGTGCATAATTGTTAGCACATATCCCAATACCCTTCCTCCTTCCTCTAGCTAGCTAGAGAATGTATATGGAGCACTTCTAATTTGAGAAGAACTATTTAAAAAGGAAAGACTCCAAAAGGTTTGATGAAAAAATTCACAAGTTGGTTATTGGAAGCAAATGGTAACAAATGAAATAGTTGGGACTTGAACTTTTCCTGAACAATATGACCATTAACATCAATATATTTAGTCCATTTATAGGAACTTGGGTTGTTGGATATGTGTTGAGCAAATTGATTGTCACAATATAATAAAGTTGGTGAAATAAAAAGGATATTGAGATCACACAACAAGTATCACATGTAGTGGCAAGACATCGTGGATTGCTTTTTTGACACCCATGAGATTAAAGAGGAACCAAGAAATATGTAACAACCTGTCTTTGAGCAATGTGTGTTGTGGCATGAAGCCCAATCAAAGCCACTAAAAGCCTTTAGTTAAAAAGATGAATCAGAAGGACAAAACAACTTGTAAGTAGAAGCAAATTTAATATATCAAAGGATGCAAAAGGAAACTTAATGATAATGAATGATAGGTGTTTGCATGAATTAACTAAGATTTTGTACAACAAAACATATGTCCAGTTGGGTTATGGTGAGGTAGAGAAAGTGATCAATAAGTCTGTGTTAGGTTACAGGTTCATATGTTGCAACGTAGGCAATAAAAAGAGCTTTGGTTTTTTTAGTCATAGGAATGTGACATGGCTTTGTAGCTAATAAACCATAATCATATATATTGTTGAGAGCATACTTGCATTGGCATAAATAAATTCCTTAATTTGAGTGAGATACTTTGAGACCAAGAAAATATTTCTATTGGGCAAGATCCTTAATACGGAATGTTGAATCAAGAAAAGCTTTGATTGAGTCAATCTCAAAAGGTGAGTTTCCAGCAAGAATAACATCATCCACATAAACTAAGAGGGTTGTGAAGACGACCCCATCCTTCTTATTGAAGAGAGAATGATCGGACTTAGAGTTCTTAAATCTAAGATTGACAAGTAAATTGGACAACATGGCAAAATGTTGGAATAAAGTGTGAAAGCAAAGTCCTACATTGGGTAAGAATATGTATGTTGAGAAATATATAAGTGAGAAAGACCCACAAATCTAATGTCTTAAGGTTTTAGGCTAAAGGTGATATCAAATTTAGTTATATGGTGTACTCATAACCTATTGGTGTAGATTTTCCTGGTGTTTGCTTCCAGCCCCCTAGATTATCAACAAGAGTTGACAATGGATCCAAGCATCGACTACAATGTGGAAGACTCTTACACTTGAGGAGGAGATTGCTGAAGTACAAGTATAAAGACGAAGTCTCACATTAAGTATGAATAAACAAGTTTAGCTCATGGTTTGTTGGTGTAAATTTCTCCAGCATTTGCCTTTCTCGAATTCTCAACACAAAATTGCCTACTTCATTGTTTTAAGCCATATAAGGACTTTCTTAAACGACAAAGTTTATTAGGTTTAGAATATTGGAACACCAAGGGTAGCTCCATATAAACTTCCTCATCAAGGTCACCATGGAGGAAGGTGATATTAACATCCAACTACTGGAGATGCCAATTTTGAGTTACAAAAATAGCTAAAGGAAGGTGAACAATAGTTAGCTTAGCAACTAGAGAAAATGTATCAATGTAATCAAAACCCTTTTATTGGGTATAGCCTTTAGTCATAAGGTGAGCTTTGTATCATTCAATTAAACAAACAACCTTGTATTTCATTTTATAAACCCAACAACAACTAGTTTGAGTCTTACGAGGGGGTGGTAAATTAATGGGATACTAAATTTAGTTAGCCTTAAGAGTTGCAAGCTCATCCTTCATAGCAACTATCCAATTTAGGGATTTGATGGCTTGTGTATATGTTTTGGGTTCAATAATGGTAGAAATTTCTAAGGTGTAATTTAAATGGAAAGGGCATAAGGAATGATAAGGACATAAGAAAAGGCATAAAGAGGTGTACTTATTTATAAAGATGATTGGGAACTTGATGAATGAGAGAGATTACAATGGAAATTATGTAAGTAGTTAGGAGTTGTCTGATTTTTAATTGATGTACAAAAAATTTGAGATTTTGTAGGCAACAATATAGATTAAGCCATAGGGGAAGTATAAGAATAAGCTAGAATGAGAGACACAATACATGTAGGTAAAGGATCAAGTAAGAAATCAAAAGATGTATGTGTAGAAGTGAAATTTATTGTTTGAGAATGAAAGTATTATGATAAGGAAATATGTGTTCATGCAAGGTGACATAGTAGGAGATGAAAATCTCTTTGGTTTAAAGGTTAAAAATAATGTACCCTTTGATTCTAGGTTTATAATCAAGATTGATGCAAAAGCAATACAAGAATTTCTTGCTCTAATACCATAATAGGTTTTGCAGAAAAATGAATTGATTTGTTGCAATAAATCATTATAATAAAATTCCTATATATATTGATACATTGTGCATAACTACTAGCTAACATCCTAATAGTACAAGCATTTAAATATTTTTATGGTTAAAAAAATGTAATTATATTAAAAAAAAAAAGGTAAAAGGAATTAGCAAAAGAGAAGTACACAACATATTTTTTATTAGAATAATATTATTTTTACAATATATTTTATCAAATCTTTACCACAATACTTTAATGAAATTTGGAAGAGAAAAATAAAATGGAGAAAAAATTCGCAAAGTCCATCTAACATTATGTTTGATTTTAGATGAGTTTTCATATCTACATTTCATTATTCTGATTTTTATTTTTTGTACTCAACATTTAATAGAAGTAAGTTGATTGTTGAAAGTTGAAAATTGATAACTAAAAGCTATAAAAACTTTAGTTTATTAAATTATAAGTATTAAATAAAATTATTTATTGAAGTAGTTGATAAATATTGGATGATATATATGAAGATGTCTACATGATATTTTCATATAAATTTTATTTTTATTTTATTTATAAAATATATAGTGAACTAATTAAAATTTTAGTTTTTTAATCAATTTTATTGTAATTTTTTATTTGTAAGATGAATTATTTTAATTATATTTTTATTTTCAATCATTATTTTTTTATATTGTGCATTCTACTACTAAATTTATATTATATCTTAAAATATTTACAATCAAATTTCAAATAAAATAAAATAATATAAATTAAATAAATAACATATTTTAATTATGTTGATTAATGTAATAATTAAAATATTTTAAAGTACAATATAAAAATAATATAATAATTAATATAAATAGTCTAATGATTAAAATAAACAATTTTAGAAGAGAAAAACAAATAAAACCTTAACTTATATATAAAACAAGATAATAAGAAAATTTAATAAATATTTTGAAGGTGAAAACGAATACAATATAAAAATTTAGATAGTAAAAGATTACTATCTAATAAATATTTTGTTTAATTAAATAGACAGACTCAAACTTAAAATTAAACTCAATTATTTAAATAAGTATAACTTAAACTTTACAAATTTAATATTAATGGTTTGTTTATATATATATAAAACATATATAGTTGAAGTACGAGAATGTTTTATTTATATAAAAGTGAGTAAAATAAATTTAAAATATTAGATTTTATTTTAAATTATCAACATTAAAATACACTAAATTATGTGAATTTTTTAAAAGTTACATAATTTTTTAAGTAATTATGTGATATTAGATTTAATCCTCTTACATAAATTTTACAGTATTATACCATATGTTTAGCATATATTTATATTATAGAATGTTATTTAGTATTAAAATATTAAATTAAATACTAAATTAATAAACTTGAAAAACAATTTTTAAAAAATTTCATCAATTATAAAAGAATTAAATAAGTCAAATTCAAATTTTAATTTTTTTAAATAAGTCAAGTCTAAATTTTAATTTTTTAAATAAGTTGACTATAAATTTTTAATTAAACTCATTTATTAAATAGAAATTATTTGTGTTACTATTATTGTCATCATTACAACTTATATTTCATTTTTGTCAACACTATCATCATTATTATTCTAATTATTACTGTTATCCTTATCATCATTAATCAAACATTATATTTTCTTCTTCTTATTTTGATCCTTTCGTTATTATATATTCATCCTTATCTTAACCTCTAAACATTCCCTTTAATAAAACTAATTACAAGAGAAAATAACAAATTTGAAATTACATATTTTAATAAAATAATAGTGTCAACACAAATCTCATAAAGAAAAAAAAAATTACTAAAAAAACTCAAAGATTAATACCTTTAATATAGAATGGTTGAGAGTTTTGCTGAAACGGTATGATAACTTCTGATCTCATCTTCTGAAACTCTTGTAAATAATTTGAACAATAAGTATTATAAATATCAGAATCAATAATACCACTCTTTTTTCCATGAAGATAACCCAATGCATTATCAACTTCTGTTTTGTGTTCTCCTTTGGTACTGTAACCAATCAAATCTTGTACAGACTTTAATCCTAGAGAAGGAAATTGCAACAATTGATTTTGGCTTCTGAATCTCTTAAGTTCATCTAACACTTTCTTATACTCATTGTAAATTTTTTTGTACTCCCCATAAGGTCCATGTATAGGGTCTCTTTGTCTACAACATGCTTCCCATATTAACGAATCCACAACTCTTCTTTTATCTTCTTCTTTAGCATTCTTTACCAACTTGGTTATGTTACTAACACCAAAAACCTTGTGTACAGCATGAAACTCACGGCTTTTGCTTGATGGAAAGTAAGGTGCTAATATACAATTTTCATTACATTTCTTTCTTTGATGTTTGCATGCTGCACATGCTGGATGTATTCCACTATTATTTCTTTGCATCCTGTGAAGATATTAGTTATAAGTAAATATAATGTAAGCAATCATATAAAGGTTTCATTTATATGCATTATCAGTGTTAAAAGAATTATACTATTAATTAGTGAGAATTTATGATAAATATAACTTTCAATATAATTATTATAAAAAATCAAAATATTTATTATATAACATAATTACAATTTAGAAATAATATAAAAAATTATTTATGATTATTTCATCATATGCTAGGAAGAGAGTTAAAGTTCAAAATACATAGAAATTTCATATATAAAATATTCTTTTACAAAGAAAAGTTTTCTAGAAAACGATTGAAACAATAAAATAATTAATAACATGCAAAACTTGATTTTTCATCAAATGAAATTTATTAAACGCAACAATTGTAATCTGACGATGGTATAAAAAATCTATGTTTTTTTCATCATATACTAGAAGATTTTAAGTTCAAAATATATAGGATTTTATATATAAAATATTTGTTTAAGAAACAAAATTTGGTAGAAAAACATTGAAACAATAAAATAATTAATAACATACAAAAATTGATTTTTCATCCAATGAATTATTGTAAAATTTAGTCTATCCTAATCTTCCTGTATCACTATTAAATCTTTAAAAACTACAAAAACAAATCACAAATAAAGAATAAAAGATGCTTTTGAAGAATACAATTATTTGTCTTTTAAAATTATATA
>JAMLFT010004334.1:0-19811 GCA_026544285.1 Pachyrhizus erosus | reverse complement strand
AGATAACTTAATTCAAATTTTATTATATAGAATTTTTTATTTTTAAATATGTATTTATAAATTAACATTTTAATATTAAATTTTACTGAAATAAATATTAATTAATTTTAAATATTTAATAATTTAAAAATAAGTTTGATATTAAATAATATTCTATAATTCAATAATTATAAATGAAAATACTAAAAATATGTTAATATCGATAAAAACAAAATAGAGAAGAAAAGAAATAGAGAAGAGAAAAATGAAATAAAATAAACAAAGAAAAGAAATATACGCTGAGGAGATGAAAGAGATAAAAAGGATAGAGAGAGGTGAGGAGAGGTGAGGAGAGGAGAGAAAAAAGAAAGAAAAGAGAAAGGATAAAAAAGGAGAGGAGAGAGAAAAAGAAGATAAAGAGATAAAAATATAAGGCACGGAGAAAAGATAATAAAAAAAAATTATGATAAACAAAAAATAAATAAAAAAAAATAATATAAATTTTTTTAAATTCTTACTTTTATAATAAAATTTAAACATTTATAATTTTAAATAATCAGAATAGTTTCACAAAAAATTAAAATTTTAATTTCTTTTAAATTCTCCTCAAATAATACATTTTATCATAAAATATTTAATTTTTTTTAAAAAACAAATTACTCTTTTAAAATTTCATTCAAACACAATATTAAAGATTTTATGTAAAAATCTTAAATAAAATTTAGGTTTAATTTCATTTTTTGTTCATTAAATTCTACAATTTTGTGAATTTTGCCTCCCTCCCCAAATTTTTTCCACACAAATTTGTGTTGATCGTGACCGTTTAAAGGAAAAATCATAAAAAATGTTTTAATCATGATGATTTTTCTATACAAGAGCAAAATTTGCGATGTTTTGTAAATAAGGGATAAAACTCGTGAAAAAAAAATTGGAAAAAAATTTTGCAAAATTGTCAAATTCTATGGATAAAGAAAATATAATTAAGACTAAGTTTTAATAAATTAATTTAAGTTCAGATTTGTGATATTACATTAATATTTCATAACTAACTATTTTTTATTTTTAAAAATTCCAAAATACCCTTAAGTTGGATATTGATTACTTAACTTTAGAAAATTATTCTAGGAGATCCTTAAGACATTTTGAACTGAATTTTTTTTAGTCTTATAATATCATTACATTAAAGTAGTAATTTCCTATGAAATACCTTAAGATTTTTACTATAAACAGACAAATTTGTCCCTTAATTTATTTAGATTAACTAAAATCTTCATAACCAACTTAAATTAAGTATATAATTATAAAATTTACATTTCAAAAGGCTTTAAATTTAGTGAAATAGTGATTCATGGTTTAGAAAATCCAATCAATTCTAGCAACTTGGAATTACTGACACAGTTTATATTTTTTCTCCTTTCACTACAAATGAACTATGTGGCTTATTAGATTAAGTAATTTATTGAAATGAAGCTTGAAGGAGGAGCAATGAAAGTCCATTTGATAAGCATTTATCAATTAGCTATGCTGAAAATTAACGAGGGAGACCTTGCAAACATAATACTCTCAATATCTTCCTTTTCTCTTGGTCGGAGGAGTAGTCCTTAATGCATTTCGTGTTCTGTTAGATACATTCAATGAGGAAGATTGAAGTCATTTACTATCACGATTGATGCTTCTTTGTATCTCCCAAATATTCTTTGCCCATGATTCATTTTCTGCCTTAATTCCCTTAAAGTGGTGTGGAGCAATCTGAAAGATGTAGTATAAATTTTTAATCAAACTATTTACGTTGCGAAATTGCATTTATTATCGGTTGAAAGTTTCATAAAAGATTGGATGTTTTTATCAAGATTTTTTGTAACAAATTCACAACCGCGGCACTTCTCAGCTTGCAAAGTTAGCACTCTCCTAAAAAATTCTTTTAATATTTGATTGGATACTTAAAATTTTTTACAACCTTTAATTTGAACAATTAAAGACTTGTTGTGACATTTGATAAAGAATAAAATTAAATTTTCATGTATTTTGTAAATTTAGCCGATTATTCACAAGTTAAATTGGAATTTAAACTTGCTGCTACAAGTACTTCATACCTACTTGCAGAAACATAAAAACCCATTTGCTTAGCTCCACAATGCAGACATCAAATGAAAATATGGTGAAGTTGCTTCTTCTTGCAATGTAGTTCTCACGTAGAATGCTGAGATAGCATCCGTATTCTATCTACATACGTAAAATAAATGAATGTTACCCCATGCAAGCACCAAAATTGTTCCTTAGGAAGCAACATTGGTGTTTTTCTTACAAGATAGATTTTCCTAACAAATAAACATAACTGCGCGACTAGTTTGACAGCTCACTAAAAATAAAATTAATTTTTGTTGTTGTCTATCTATCTATATAATGCAAAAAAGCATGGTTTGTAATGAAAATGATTTTTTTTTAATAATGGATATTGATTTACTTCTAGGATTATATTGATTTTAAGGAGTGAACCCATCCCCATAGATATGTAGTAAAGGTCGTTTGAAATATTTGAGACTACATGGACTTGGGTTGGTGAATTGGTTAATTAGTTTCTCCAGACGCATTCACATGTTCGTAATAGTATGTTTTACTTCGCTGGATGCCAGGAAGGTACGAAAAAAGAGAAAAGAAAGAAAACGTACTTTGAAGCGTTCAAAATAAATATCTTCATAATTTTGGTGTCAAGAATAATTTTCTCATTTGTGTTGTTCTCTTCCGTAAACATTGTTCTTCCAATCATTTCATTTCCCTCTCTCTCTGACATCTAATCACCCCTCTCTCCTTCTGCCACGTGTCATCTCGTTCTTCCTCTCTCATATTCTTCTACTCTCCCGCGCTTTCTCTCTCTCCTCAACCTTCTCTTCTCCATTTTCTTATTCTTTCTCTCGCCGTAAGTCGGCGTCCGCTCCAGCTTCGTCTCTCTCCTCTCTTTTAGACTTTCAATTCTCGTTTCCATTGAAGAGGAAGAGGTACATGCAAACGCAATTTTCATTACACGTGCATTTCGACTTGCTCTCATTTTGTACGTCGTTTCTTTTTAATTAGTTAACTTTGTTTGCATGTGATGATTTTGATGCTGGAACAGGGGAGAGAGAGGAGAGTAGAAGGCGTAGCATAGGCTGCGGCGCGGTGGTCGACAGCGATGTCGTCCAGTCTGGAGTCGGCACCGCAGGCTCTGACTCGGCGGCCTTCGCGGAGCGCCGCCACAACCTTCTCGACGGAGGTTTTTGACAACGACGTCGTTCCGTCCGCGCTCGCCTCCATCTCGCCGATTCTCCGTGTGGCTAATGAGATCGAAAACGAACGCCCTAGGGTTGCCTATCTATGTATGTTGTCGCTAATTAATGTTACTTCACTTACTTCATGTCGCTATTCATACAACAATTCATACAGGATTTTATCATTTATTACATCTCATATACATACATACATACATACATATATATATATTTTCTTTCTTTCTCTTTTTTTACTTATAAAATTTATTTTATATATGAACTGTTGTGCAAATTTCTTCGCTGAAATTGGTGTGTTCGTTGTTGTAAGGTCGGTTCTATGCTTTCGAGAAGGCGCACCGGTTGGATCAGAGCTCCAGCGGACGTGGTGTGAGGCAATTTAAGACGCTGTTGCTGCAGCGATTAGAGAGGGTACGTAACTAACTCTTTTCGTCTCGAATGTCTTCAACAAGATTTGGCTCACGTGAAAAATGACGCCATTTTGAAAATAAAAGTTTAGCATTAAAAAATACTAAGAAATTATATCTTACAATTTAATAATTTGATAAATTGAATTATAATTCCAGTTATTAATTTTTTTAATAAACCATTATAACTTCACAGCTTATATTTTAAAGCACATGCCTTATTTCGCACTCGCACAAGTGCAAAGCCACCAAATTAAGGGAATCGGTAGTTCTCTTCATAAAAAATGCTATGTCTTTTTCCTAGTTTTTGATTGTTCCGTAATTCGTATCATTACTCCTTTATAATAGAATATAATATGCTTGAATTTATTTATTAACTAACAGCCAATAGAACACCTGAGTTAGTTTTCTTATAAATATTTTTTTCACTTATTTCACATAAAGTTAGAGATTAACTTTAAATAATAAAGTAAGGAATTATAGTAAGTTTTAGTTTTATACACTACACTATCAACTAATACAAAAACATTTTAAATATGATTTTTAAAATATTTATTATAAAAATTAATAAATTTATTCTACATAATAATATTTAACGAAATGATAATGTAATCTCTTTACATTACTAATGTATTTTAATTAAATTCACAGTAAATAGCCAAAAATCAATGGTTAAAATCTTGATTAAATATATGCATGTGTATAAGTAATCATTAACTAACGATTATATATTTTTAAAATGAATCACATATTGTTATTATTATTATGTTAATTCCTCTTTCGATTTTGTGGGTTGTTAATGTTTTCTAAAATCATTAAATATGTGTTGAAATCAAATCAAAATTACTACAATTTTTATTATTACTTTTAATTTTTTATATAAAAATAAATAAGTATGTTTTTTAATTTTAATTATAAGAAATATGAATTCATCTTCATACATATTACTTATTTTGTTTACACTCAATTTTATTATAAACTTTATTAATGAGACAAGTATTCATTCCTTAATGAATGCATTTAGCGATTTGTTAATAATATAAATTACACTTCATTAGTAAAAAGAATTATTTTTTAAATTCCAAGTAGTGTCTTTAAGTAAAAATATAATTATTGCTTTAATAATGTAATTCTAGAATAATTCTTGAATAAAATTTAAATTTACATTATTTGTATGGAACTGTTTAAATCACTCCCCCTAGCAAAACACACCTGATGCACTGTTCTATCTTCACAGTTCGCACAAAATCGCGATCCTTTTTAGCACTGATACTCCAAATTTCTGTAATGGACTCCAGAAAGACTGTAGTTTATTCCCCACCACAGTGGCCTTGGGTTTCAAGAAAGTGGGTTGGGTTCTTTGGGACATTGTTTTCGACAGAAGCAGTGGTAGATGGAATTGATTAGATAGATATGTAATTGGTGCGCGTGGTTTTCTAACGACTTGATGTTTCCAATAACTGATATTTGGTTTCATGAAAAAAAATGGAATTCTGAGTGAGGTGGACTTAGTATAGAACCCGCAAATCTGAACTGATTATTATATTATTATTATTTTATTATTATTTTACCGGTTACTAAAAGGGTGTTAGAGAAGAGTTGCACTTTGATTCCTCCTACTTCAACTTCTAACATGATTTCTTGAACTCTAGGACAATGGACCCAGTCTTGCCGCTCGTGTTAAGAAGACAGATGCAAGGGAAATTCAGGCTTATTATCAGCAATACTATGAGCATTATGTCAGAGCACTTGATCAAGGAGAGCAGGCAGACAGGTGCACACCCTTTACGCTGTATGCCTTGTTAAGATAAGGACACCTTCCACTCCATGCCTAACTAATTCCTCTGTATCTTCCTTTTTTTTCCTCAAATTTAGAGCCCAGCTCGGGAAAGCTTACCAGACTGCCGGGGTGCTTTTTGAAGTGCTTTGTGCCGTGAACAAGACTGAGAAGGTCGAAGAAGTAGCTCCTGAGGTTAGTCTTCATTTATATGTACTTTATAATACATTTCATTTTCATCTTGTGAAAAAGGTAGCTCGCCGGCATTCATAGCTCGGAGGGGTGAGTGACAGCAATGATTTTTGTGCATTCAGATCATTGCGGCTGCTAGAGATGTCCAGGAAAAGACGGAGATATATGCTCCTTTCAACATCCTTCCCTTGGACTCTGCCGGGGCTTCTCAGCCTATTATGCAGCTTGAAGAGGTATTCCTTCTGCCGCAATTGATGTTGAGAGTTTGTGTTTTTGTTTGGCTTTGCACTGAGCTCCTTGGCCATCTTTCCTTGTTGTAGATTAAGGCGGCTGTTTCTGCTCTCAGGAATACTCGTGGCCTGATTTGGCCAACTTTATTTGAGCAACAAAGGCAGAGAACTGGAGATTTGGATCTGCTTGATTGGCTTAGAGCCATGTTTGGGTTCCAGGCATGTCTTCTACTCTCAAATAGAAAGGGATAGGAGAAGGATTATGACTAACTTCTTCTTCTTTAGTATATCCCCCACAAATTGTTAATCTATTTGGTTTGTTTTGGCTCAGAGGGACAACGTCAGGAACCAGAGAGAGCACTTGAGTCTGCTTCTTGCTGACTCTCACATAAGGCTAAGCCCCAAACCTGAGCTTCTGAATAAGGCATGTAGCTATATCTTGCATCTTCCTGTACTTGGCAAAACATTTGTAGATTTAATAGAGCTAAACCAGAAATCAAGAGAACTCGAATCAAATTTTCATTTGGCTATCAGGGTAGCCTGCTTTGCTTTTGATCCAAAGTTAAATTTCACTGTTTTCTAATTTTTCTTTAAACAAAACAAATGCAGCTTGATGATCGCGCCGTTGATGCAGTGATGAATAGTCTGTTTAAGAATTACAAGACGTGGTGCAAATTTTTGGGACGAAAACATAGTTTACGGTAAGATATAACAATTTCTTTGCCTTTTCGTTTCACATTTCTAAGAATAAGTCCGAAAATATTTATGCTAATAGTGACTTCAGTGTTCTGTCATGCAGACTCTCTCAAGGTCAGCAAGAGATACAACAAAGGAAGTTACTTTATATGGGGTTATATCTTCTCATATGGGGTGAAGCATCCAATGTTCGCTTCATGCCAGAGTGTCTATGCTACATATTTCATAATGTGAGTACTGGTTTTCCATATGTTGCAATATCTCGTGTCAGAATGTGTTTGCAGATGAATTATAACGTTTTTATTTTATTTTGGTTAGTTATTTTTCTGCATGTATTAATTATAATCAACTGTAACTTCAGATGGCATATGAACTTCATGGTTTATTGGCTGGAAATGTCAGCATTGTTACTGGTGAAAACATCAAACCTTCTTATGGTGGTGATGATGAGGCATTCTTGCGCAAGGTTATAACTCCCATATACCGAGTAATTGAAAAGGTATGGTTTTTCTGATATGGAAATCGACTTACTTCAGGTACCTTTCTTCTTAGTGATCAGTTATTCTTATGCCTAATTAATACAGGAAGCCAAGAAGAGCAAACATGGAGCAGCTCCTCACTCAGCTTGGTGCAACTATGATGATCTAAATGAGTATTTCTGGTTTGTTTGCCTTTAGGATTTTATTTCTCATTGAAACTGACTTCCTTTGGCTTGTTTCATCTTTCACAATTTGTTGTTTTAACTTCTGTTACATTTGGTTTCAGGTCACCTGATTGCTTTTCTCTTGGATGGCCTATGCGTGATGATGGTGAATTTTTTAGATCAACATTTGATTTGACACAGGTATTTATCCTCATAGGAGTTACTTGCCCGAATGGAAAATACTTATTTAGTCCAGTGCTGATATAAAATCCATATCAGGGAAGAAAGGGTGCTCAGAAAACATCTGGAAGAACTGGCAAATCAAATTTTGTTGAGACCCGGTCATTCTGGAACATCTTCCGCAGTTTTGATCGTCTTTGGACCTTCTATCTACTGGGTTTACAGGTATTTGTTTTCAACAGAAGGAAGTGCTTATGTCATTACCTCCCTTGATTGTTGCTCTTACAAAACCAGAACATTCTTATTACAGGTTATGTTCATTATTGCCTGGGAAGGGATTTCAGTGTTGGATATCTTTCAGAAAGATGTCTTATATAATCTCTCTAGCATATTCATTACAGCAGCCATTCTGCGCTTACTTCAAAGTATGATATTGACTTAAGCGGCTTTGTATATTTAAATTTATCATGCTACTATCAGAAACACTTGTTACAAGACTTTTTTAACTGATGTTTGCTTAAGCTAGTAGTTGAAGAAGTGACATCGCATTTGTTCCTTTTTATTTATATTTAGGTATCTTGGACCTGGCTTTGAACTTTCCAGGTTATCATCGTTGGAGATTCACTGATGTGCTACGAAATATTCTCAAAGTCATTGTTAGTCTTTTTTGGGTTATTGCTCTTCCACTCCTCTATGTGCATTCCTTCAACGGTGCCCCTGACTTTCTGAAGAAACTGCTTTCCTTTCTTCATCAAATAAAGGGGATTCCACCATTGTATATGTTTGCAGTTGCAGTTTATCTGCTTCCAAATTTACTAGCGGCTGTTCTCTTTCTTTTTCCAATGCTTAGGCGTTGGATTGAAAACTCAGACTGGCACATAGTGAGACTTCTCTTATGGTGGTCACAGGTACTTGTGTCGTCTTATTTGATTCACTTGCGCATTTCACTATTTCTCTTCGTTAAAAATTGAAATTATTCTATTGGTATGATGTTTGTTTCAGTGTACTTTATTGTTTCAATGTGAAATTAATGCATATAGCATATATCCACCTGATTATATAAATCAGTAGGAAGCAATTTTTTTTGTCAATTTTATTCCGTTGGAAAACTCTGATCTCTGTTGCGCGAAGACCAGACACATAATATACTTGGCAAAGGCTTTTGTGGTCAGCTTGATCCTAAAGACCCAAATGCTTAAAGCTATTAGTTAATGCATCAACACATGTACGCATGCATGTGTGTGTACACATGCACATTCATAACTGGTTCAAAGCTTGAACTGACAAACTCAGATCAGGGGAGGGGAAACACCTACTTTTTTCCAAGTGGGTGACCCCCTAACAAGGGGACTATTGATACTAACTTTTGCTTCTAAACCACTCTTCCTTGGATGCTAAAAAATGCATGGACAATGAGTTGCTAACATGGACAATGCTAAAAAATGCTATTGATACTAATTTTTCATAAGCCTATCTATATTGATGAAAAATGTCTCTCTTTTAACCCCATCTATATTGAACCTTTTAGAATCATTTGTTAATTTTCTAACATGGATAATCACCTTGCAGCCAAGAATCTATGTTGGAAGAGGAATGCATGAGAGTCAATTTGCTCTCCTTAAGTGAGTTTCACACAATACTATGTTATTTAAGTTACTTAAGATTTATGCTCCTGTTATTCATTTGGATTTTTTTTCACCATCTTCTTTTTTTAAATTTCAGATACACTCTTTTTTGGGTGATTCTTTTGGCTGCTAAATTTTCATTCAGCTTTTTTGTCCAGGTAATCATTAAAAGGACTATAGTTATTATTTTCTTAATAATGTCTCGTGAATTGTTGGCCCTCTTTTAACTGTTTTCTTTTTCTTCAGATCAAACCTCTAGTTCAGCCAACTAAGGACATAATGAGCATTCGGCATGTTGATTTTGCTTGGCATGAGTTTTTCCCCAAAGGTAGTTTCTTCACATTTTTTATGAGTCTATTGTAACTTTCTGTTAATTTTATTGATCCTAGTATTTCTGGTCTATGCAGCTGAACATAACTATGGTGCAGTTATTGCACTTTGGGCCCCTGTACTTATGGTGTGTATGCCATATTTCATGGCTATGTTCACATATATTAATCTTCTCATTTGTTTTGGATAAATTTTTCAGTGTAAACATCTCAGGTTATATTTTGAATGCAGGTTTATTTCATGGACACTCAAATTTGGTATTCTATCTTCTCAACTATTTGCGGTGGTGTTATTGGAGCCTTTGATCGTCTTGGAGAGGTCATTGTCAATTTTATCTTATTTCTATATCTGGAGAAAAGTTGGGAATTGACTAATTTATTGATTTTCTTCACTTTTGAAAAATGTGTATGCATACAAAAAAAAGTGAACTTACATAATCAAGAAATTCTCGAGATCCTTTTGAACACATAAAGTACTAGATTGTCATTTTCATGTATTTTTTTAATGAAATTTGAATTTTCTGAAAAGTAAATACACTCAAATTTCCCTTCTCATTTTACTGAAAAACTTGAGATATGATACTTCAAGTCTCAACATTTTAATGGTCAGTTAATGTTGTTCTTCATTTTCTGACACAGATACGCACCCTGACCATGCTAAGATCGCGGTTCCAGTCATTGCCTGGTGCATTCAACACATACTTGGTTCCTACTGACAAGAAGCGGAAAAAGAGATTCACTTTCTCGAAGCGATTTACCGAGGTTTCTCTCACATTTTAATTTTCCTGCTAACTAGAGTAAGCTAAATATAATTATTTATCATCACTTATTTTCCGTGTTTGTACAGATTTCCGCAAGCAGAAGGTGTGAAGCTGCTAAATTTGCTCAATTATGGAATGAAGTTATTTGCAGTTTCCGTGAGGAAGATATCATAAGTGATAGGAAAGGCCTCAGAGCCAAACTCTTTAGTAGCATTTTTTTGTCCTAAATCCTAGCTTCTATTCTTTCTCCTTCATCTTTTGATTTGTGACTCATCACATACTAAGGACTAAACTTTGATTGCATCACTCCAGGGAGATGGATCTTTTGATGGTTCCATACTCATCAGATCCTAGCTTGAAAATAATTCAGTGGCCACCATTTCTGCTTGCAAGCAAGGTCTGTGTGATTTAATTTTTAATATGCTTGTGTTTGTTACCAGTTCATATAATTGGTTTGCTGTCTACATTTGCAGATTCCTATAGCACTAGACATGGCAGCTCAATTTCGAGGAAAAGACTCTGACCTTTGGAAGCGCATATGTTCAGATGAATATATGAAATGTGCTGTGATTGAATGTTATGAATCTTTTAAGAATATTCTGCATGCTTTGGTAGTAGGGGACTCTGAAAAAAGGTAGCTTTCAGTATCCGTATCCTTTCCTGTTAATGTTTGTTCATTTTAACTTACAGTTCATACTAGAAGCATTATCAATGTAATATTACAAAATTACCCTAGCCATGTTTTTTGGAGTAGCAAAACTGTGATCCAGTTCTTTTAGCATTTTGTCCAGCTTTCTTTTCCCATGTGTTTTTTTTTTTGGTGAATGTTCTTGCTGTTTCAATTTCATGAAAAGCAATTAGCCTTGTTTGATGTGAATATAATTTTCATTTTTTTATCTATTTATATTCTAAATGTCTGTCGTGATTACTTAACTCAAAATAAATAAAGGAACATATGGTTAACTTCATTAATTCAAATTGTATATTGCATTATAATGATCAATAAAATTTTGTGTCTGCTTGTGTTGTAAAATCTTAATTAGTGAATAAAATTGAAGTTATATACATTTCATTAAAATTATGCCATTATCATTAGTTCTGAATTCATTGTGATGGAACAGGACAATCTCTGTCATCATTAAGGAAGTTGAAAACAGCATCTATAAGAATACACTTCTTGCAAAATTCCGAATGGGGTTTTTGCCTTCCCTTTGTAAGAAGTATGTGGAGCTTGTGGAAATCTTGGTGAGTCATTTAAGGGAAAACTAATCATATAAAACCTTTGTTGTCTTAAATGACTTATTGTCTCTAACTATCCAATTTAGAAGCTTACACATTCCTTTCTGGTTACAGAAAGATGCGGATTCATCCAAGCAAGGTACAGTGGTGGTCTTGTTGCAAGACATGTTAGAAGTGTTTACGCGTGATATGGTGGTAAATGAGATCAGGTTGGTTAACTTAACTGCACTGAATTCAGAATACAGTAATTATTCTGGCTCTTCCATTTAATAATGAGTGTTTTTCATAATATGATATTCATCAGTGAATTGGCGGAACTTAATCATAGTAGTAAGGACACTGGAAGGCAACTGTTTGCGGGTACAGATGCAAAACCGGCTGTATTATTCCCTCCAGTGGTTACAGCACAATGGGAGGAACAGGTAATTATTATTATTAATCACAGTTTACATTATTATTAACTTTCCAGATGTTTCTGTAACTTATGAATAAATTATGGATGTTTCAGGTTAGACGTCTTCATTTACTTTTGACGGTGAAGGAATCTGCCATTGAGGTTCCAACAAACCTTGAAGCACGCAGAAGGATTGCATTCTTTACCAATTCATTGTTCATGGATATGCCACGTGCTCCGCGAGTTCGTAAAATGCTGTCATTCAGGTTAGTTGAAGACTGGATTTTGGTGAAATGCTTGAGTGAAAAGGCATTCAGCAGCAAAAGTATTTATAATCATTTCAGAATGAATTACGTTTAAAAACAAAAAATAAAGTAACGTAACTCCCTAGAAAAGTAATAAGTCACTATACATGAATCTGTCTATTCAGCTATCTTGACATTAATTCCCTAGGAATAGAAATCGTTTCCAACAAGGTCTGCTGCATGCTTTTTGGACAGAATTTGTGGCCGTGAAGATATATGCACATGTCATGTTTTGTATAATAAACTGCAGGAACATCATCCTATTCTTGTGAACATTAAATTAGTGCATATTAAATGTTGAAATCCTTCCAGAGTTTATAGAAGCTGCGACCATCAGGGTTATTTAGTGTTTTCCTTAAACTGAGAGGACAAGTGTTAATATCTTAATTCTTAAATATTATACAAATTATCTTTTTTCTGGTTTATTTAATATTTTATTTCTAAAGCAATGTGTGATGCATTGATGTTGAATCTGATATGTTCTGAAGTTGTCTTGTGCTTATAAATAGCGTTTTGCTTTTTGTTTGCAGTGTCCTAACTCCATACTACAGTGAAGAGACTGTCTATTCGAAGAATGACCTTGAGGTTGAAAATGAAGATGGTGTGTCAATCATATATTACCTGCAAAAGATCTACCCTGGTCTGTAATAACTAACTACATATCTTGACTGTAATTTGCAAGTAGAAAAAGGACTGGTTAAATTGTAGTAATTTTACCAGATGAGTGGAATAACTTCATGGAACGGCTTGGTTGTAAGAAAGATAGTGAGATATGGGAGAAAGATGAACACATATTGCAGCTACGTCACTGGGCCTCGTTACGAGGACAAACTCTTAGCAGGACAGGTAACAGTGCTTTCCACCCTCTCCATCCCCACAGACAGGGTTTGGTGGATTAATATTTTTCTTCTTGTGCTTATACA
Organism: Pachyrhizus erosus; assembly: GCA_026544285.1. Classification (NCBI taxonomy): domain Eukaryota; kingdom Viridiplantae; phylum Streptophyta; class Magnoliopsida; order Fabales; family Fabaceae; genus Pachyrhizus; species Pachyrhizus erosus. The sequence goes on along the minus strand of JAMLFT010004334.1, from coordinate 6,868 downwards.
TTAATGCAGTTAGGGGAATGATGTACTACCGGAGAGCTATTAAGCTTCAGGCTTTTCTTGATATGGCAAATGAAAAGGGTAAATATGATTTCCTTTTTTTGTGAGCTATTTAGCTTAGTCTAGTTGCTACTGTGGCAATGGCAGGAATGTGATATATAACTGTCATGTATATGAAATTCATTACATGTTTGTTTTCTTTATGGTGATTGATGAAAGATTAGTTATCTACGAAGAATTGATGATTGTATGGTTTTCTGCTATCTTGTGGGCAGAGATACTTGATGGCTATAAAGCTGTTACTGTCCCATCTGAGGAAGATAAAAAGAGCCACAGATCCTTATATGCAAGTTTAGAGGCCATTGCAGACATGAAATTCACATATGTCGCTACCTGTCAGAACTATGGGAATCAGAAGCGTAGTGGAGACCGCCGTGCAACAGACATCCTGAATTTGATGGTTAAGTATGTTCTCCAATAGATGAATTGAACTTAGTTCAAATGCAATATATATTTGCGTTTTAGTTTCTCAAATTCACTTGATTTAAGAATATAATGTCGGGTTCTTCATTTGTAGCAATCCCTCACTTCGTGTGGCTTATATTGATGAAGTCGAAGAAAGAGAAGGAGGAAAAGTACAGAAAGTTTATTACTCTGTACTGGTCAAAGCTGTGGACAATCTTGACCAAGTAAATGCATAATTATGTCAGAAAGTAAGTTAATTAACTCGTGTTTAACATAGAACTTATGGTTTTATTATTTTCTCTGTAGGAAATATTTCGAATAAAACTGCCGGGTCCAGCAAAGATAGGAGAAGGGAAGCCTGAAAATCAAAATCATGCCATCATTTTTACAAGAGGAGAAGCTCTTCAGACTATTGACATGAACCAGGTAAAACATTATAAACATTTTCTTAAGTGAAAATTATTATAAACTTTAACCTATTGGAATGGTGCATTGCAAATTTCTTCTAGGATAATTACTTGGAAGAAGCTTTAAAAATGCGCAATCTTTTGGAAGAGTTTAATGAAGATCATGGGGTGCGACGACCTACAATATTAGGTGTTCGTGAGCACATCTTTACTGGCAGGTCTGATGAATTTTATCCACTTACAGTGAGCAGTTTGTCACGTTAAGTTACCATATTACTTAATTCTATCACTTGCTACAGTGTCTCTTCCCTGGCTTGGTTTATGTCAAATCAAGAAACAAGCTTTGTCACAATTGGTCAAAGAGTTCTTGCAAGGCCACTGAAGTAAGTTTTCCTCTAGCGATTTCATGACTGGTTGACTTGTGAGTACTTGTTTAACTTCTAGGATAAATCAGGAACCTCCAGCTGAACAATTGGCTATTACAAGATCTCATCCAAAGAGTTAAAGCAGTGATTTTAGTTTAAAGAGAAATGCATGTAATAGATATAAAACTACTTTCAAAGGTTAATGTATTATTCAAATGATACATATCTGAGTTGTGCGTGCTTTTCCCCCTCTCCTATTCGCTGTTATTGTTGGAGTGTCATCTCCCATGCTGTTTTGAATTTTTGGAGACAATAATCGGTGAACTCCGAAATTTCCCTTTAGCATCTTTTCTGGTACTGTTGCAAGAAATAAATTCTTAGAATGGATATTATACTGATTACACATTTTCTGGCTAATGATGAATTTGTTCAATTCTAGGGTGCGATTCCACTATGGTCATCCAGATGTTTTTGATAGAATTTTCCACATAACTCGAGGAGGCATTAGCAAGGCTTCTTGTGGCATCAATCTGAGCGAGGATATTTTTGCTGGTACCATTCTTGAAACATCTTTCTTTGCACTGACATTTGATATTTCTTCTTCTGCATCATGTACTTTATTTGGCACATTGCTTCATGTGCTTTATTTCTGGTACGTTGCATCATATGCCTTTGCCTATGCAGGATTCAACTCAACACTAAGACGTGGAAACATTACTCATCATGAATATATCCAATGTGGAAAGGGTAGAGATGTTGGGCTCAATCAAATCTCACTTTTCGAAGCAAAAGTGGCTTGTGGTAACGGAGAGCAGACATTAAGCAGAGATATCTACAGGCTGGGGCATCGTTTTGACTTTTTCCGCATGCTGTCATGTTATTTCACGACCATTGGATTTTATATAAGCTCAATGGTAATGGTTAATGCATTTAGGATATAGCAAAAACAGTACTTGTTGTTTACTGATACAATTATGTTTATTTTTATTATTATTTTTTGCTCAAAACTGCCATTAAAATTAAACTAACACTAACAGTGTATTTTAAAACAAATCAATCCCAATATGATTAATGTATGCGGAAATTAATCTCTTATCACTTGAACATTAAACCATATATGTCTCTTCCCCACAAAATGAGAACCCGAGTATTGTTACAGTGAGAACAGACAATTTCTTAAGGGAGGCTGTATAATTTGTCTTAGCTATATATCTATTTAAATGTCTTTTTTTTATCCTTGTCTTGATTTGTTAATTCTGCATATGGAAGTAAATCTTTCTTTTGATGATTCACAGATTGTGGTCCTCACATGTTATGCATTCCTATATGGTAAACTGTACCTGTCTTTGAGTGGATTTGAGGATGCAATAGTAAAGTTGGCTAGGAGAAAGGGAGATGATGCACTAAAGGCATCATTAGCTTCTCAATCCCTTATTCAACTAGGACTTATTATGACTTTGCCCATGTTCATGGAAATTGGACTAGAGAGAGGGTTCAGAACTGCTATAGGTGAGCTCATAATAATGCAGTTGCAGCTAGCACCTGTTTTCTTTACTTTCTCCCTAGGGACAAAGCTGCACTATTTTGGGCGCACTCTTCTGCATGGAGGAGCAAAGTACAGAGCAACAGGGCGTGGTTTTGTTGTTCGCCATGAGAAATTTGCTGAAAATTACAGGATGTACTCTAGGAGTCACTTTGTAAAAGGGATTGAGCTCACAATTTTGCTCATATGTTATAAGATCTATGGATCAGCAACACCTGATTCAACATCATACGGCCTTCTCTCGTGGTCAATGTGGTTTTTGGTCTGTTCTTTTTTGTTTTCTCCTTTCCTTTTCAATCCGTCAGGGTTTGAATGGCAGAAGATAGTTGAGGACTGGGATGATTGGCAAAAGTGGATAAGTAGTCGAGGTGGTATTGGTGTTCCTGCAAACAAGAGTTGGGAGTCATGGTGGAATGAGGAACAGGAGCATCTGCAGCACACTGGATTTCTGGGGCGGATATGTGAGATTATTCTTGACCTGCGTTTCTTTGTCTATCAGTATGGAATTGTGTATCATCTCAATGTAGCCAGAGGTGACAAGAGCATCTTGGTAATTACTCTTGCTAATTTAATTTCATTTAATGTTTTCATGTCAAACTTCAGAACCACACAACACAACTTATTTAACAGCAATGTCCATACTACTAACTCCAGTAATTGAGAGCGAGTAAAGTGCTGTTAACAGGGATGAGTCAAACTGCTACCTTGGATATAGGAGATTTTAGTCCTTTACCAAATACCATGATCTCATTACAGATCACCGCCTCCTCTTCCCTTCCCCTAAAATAAATAGAAGTAATAACAGAAGTGACCGTACATATAGAGAAGAGTTTTCTGACATACATTTTCTCTTCAGGTTTATGCTCTGTCCTGGATAGTGATAGTAGCTGTCATGGTTATCCTTAAGGTCAGTATTCAGTGATAAAAATGTTGGTTCTTTCTGCTTGTGCTTGATAATGATCTTATTAATTAGTGGCATCTGAAACTGCAGATTGTATCCATGGGTAGAAAGCAGTTCAGTGCAGATTTCCAGTTGATGTTTCGTCTTCTCAAATTGCTTCTGTTCATTGGAGCCATTGTTGCTCTAGGCTTAATGTTTACTCTGCTGAGTCTCACAGTTGGAGACATCTTTGCAAGCCTCCTAGCCTTTTTGCCAACAGCATGGGCACTCATTCAGGTACGTGTTTAGTGGTCATTGCCTCTTGCGTTGGTGTTTTTTGGTCTCATCTGATCATGTCGAATATACACTCGACTTTAATTCGTGTCCCGTACACATTTGACCATATGTTGGAGCCTTCTTAAATTTGTCTTGTCATCTGTTTAGTAGTTACCACTCACCATCTTCTGGCTTAATCATTATTTTTTGGTTTGTTTCATCTTTCTGACTTGAGTACCATGGTTCACTCATCATGGCAATGTCTAATTCAATTTAAGTGCTATACTCTTAAAATATTAGATTACATGTCATGTATAAGACATAAAAATCAAGTAACTTGTGCGTATTCATTCGTGAAATTAGATAAGTTTCTCATGATTCCTATTGATACAGTGAGTGTAAAATCACTTCTTTCTGATTGGTGTGACATTGTATATGTGCAGATAGGACAAGCATGCATGCCATTCGTGAAGGGCATTGGAATGTGGGGATCTGTCAAAGCTTTAGCAAGGGGCTACGAATACTTGATGGGAGTGGTTATTTTTGCACCAGTGGCCATATTGGCTTGGTTCCCATTTGTTTCAGAATTCCAAACTAGGCTGCTGTTCAACCAAGCATTCAGCCGAGGACTTCAAATCCAGCGCATTCTGGCTGGCGGTAAGAAGAATAAATAGGACTGAATCAAACCTTCTGCAGCTATTTGTTACACTTACAGACACAAGTTGAGATAAAAGTTCAGGCATACTGAGAGATATCAAGGCAAAATTTTGTTATGGAGCACATACTGCATATGGACTGTGTATGTATATCAGTATACTATCATCAGTCCTAACTCTGGCTCTGCATGTTTGTTAGTGGAAAAATTGTTCGAATCAGTGTTGATAAAATCCTGTATACGGATGAGAACTACATCAAAATTCCATAGTTCTAAATTGTCTCTTACTGACCTTGTTTTCATGCTCCTCTCCTCACGAAGAAATTGAATAATCTATTCTTTTATTATAAATTAGACTAATGAGTCTCACTCTTCCAACATTCAATTAAATATTCTTGATATTCTCCCTTCTCTAAGTATAGAGGTGTATTTCACACATTAGTAGTACAAATTCATGTATAGTTTATATAATGTAATACTATATACATATAATCTCTCAAAAATGATAAAACTTACACAAAAGTCATTACACTCATAATTAACAAAAAAAAGAAAAAGAAGTCATAATGGGTGTCTTAAAAAAAGATACAAGTAAATATCAACAAAATCGAATGTAAGTTTTCTAGATAGGAATCATCAATCTTCATCTTCTAAATATAAGTTTTCTTTATCATTTTTACTATTATTTTAGTAGTAGATTTCATTTTTAGAAATTGAAATCCTAAAAATAATTTCTCAAAAAAGCCCTAATGTCTCTATCCAATTAGAGATTTTTTTATATATATGTAGAACTAGCACATAGCACTCTTATCATGTCTGCTACGATCATTGTTCAGTCTGCTATTTGATTTGTTACAACCGCTAGACTAAATTGCTCTCCTATGGTGACCCCTGTAGCAGTCAGGAGCCGCTTAGCTATGCTACGCTGCTATAGCACACCTTAAGATCGGCAATTGTTATTAATACATTTTAATATTACTAATATATCATTTTATATTTTTTTAAAAACATTTTTTTTAAAAAAAGTAGTTTTTAGATTGTTAAAATTTTAACACATTCTGAAAATTATTTTTTGAAAGTGTAAAAATCTTAACATTTCGAAAAGTATTTTTCAAAATGTTAATATGTTAAAATTTTTACACTTTGAAAAATATTTTCTAAAATATTAATATGTTAAAGTTTTAATACATTAAAAAAAGTATTTTTTATAAATTATTTTTTAAGGAAAAAAATGGGACACCAATTATTTTAAAAAATGAGTAATCTTTATACGATTTGAAGTAATTTACGATTATTACATCTTAACATTTAATTGTGTTTTTTACAGTTATAAAAATTCTTTTTCTTGATCAAAGAATCAATATCATCAACAAACGAGACATGATTTTAATTATTTAAAGATTTCATATCAATGTGGTGGGAGTGTTGATGTACTCATGATATTTATATTATATTCCTACTAGTATTTCTAAAATTTTATGATTTCGTGTTTTTTGATAGGTTTCATTTAAATACAATTGGTGTCTCATTTTTTGTTTTTTTTTTTAAATTAGCTTCTAAAAATTATTTTTCTGAAAGTTAAAACTTTTACACTTCATAAAAGTATTTTTAGGAATGTGTTAAAATTTCAACATTTCGAAAAGTATTTTATGGAAAATGATATTTTGAAAAAAATATATAAGGGAGTATATTAAGAATATTAGGAGGTATAAATAACATTTAAAAATTTTGTAAGTTTGAATAACCTAAAATAAGATGTTTTGATTTTAGTCATTTAATTTTATTTTTTTCATTTTTTTGAAGATTTAATTTTTTATTTTAGTTTCTACTATCAAATAGTTATTTTAACCAACACATAATAACGTTGTTATTGAATTAATTTGTCATGTCATAAAAAATTTGACAAATTAATAAATTGTTAATATTATTATTACGTTATTATTTAATATTATCACTTTATAAAATAAAATAAATAAATAATTTTTATAGAACTAAAATTAAAATAAATTTTTTAAAAGATCAAAATAAAAAACTTTTATTTATAAAGACCAACATGTTACTTAAGTAAATTTTGTATACTTTTTTCACAAGTTATCTATGATTCTGGAAACATTGTCCACTTCCCCAATATCCACTATTCATGTTCACCACATTTCCCATGAGATGGGAATTTTTGGTGTCTTTGGGAGCAAGGTTTTAGAAGGAAAAAATTAAATTGAAAAAAATATATATATTTATAAAAATAAATAAATAATTATAACATTATGTTTATATTTAGAT
>JAMLFT010004332.1:0-19815 GCA_026544285.1 Pachyrhizus erosus | reverse complement strand
ATAATAATAATAATAATAATAATAATAATAATAATAATAATAATAATAATAATAATAATAATAATAATAATAGTAATTCTACAACTTGTATTTAATTTCTATTAAACAAAAATTATACATGAATAAACAATAATAACACTGAAAAATATCATATGATTTCATTAACCAAATAAAAGAGAAAAATGCATAGGATTTAAATATTTCAAAATATCATATTAATAAGAATTTACTACAATATAATTACATTGCTACATTAGTTGCATCTCATAATTGTGTTGTTAATCAATCTCGAACATTAGTCATTTGATGTGTATTTGCAATACTTACTTGTGGTGGCCATGTTGCTCTGTTGTATTCATCTAATTCTTTCACTTTAACATTTCCTTCATTACAATAATTTATGATGATTTTTAGTTTTAAAAATTAGTTTTTTAAATTTTAATTTTAAAATAAACTAGTTTAAAAATTTTCTATTATATTAAAATTAATTTAAAGATGTATTTGTATGATGGTGGTGGTGGTGGTGGAGGTGATGATGGCAATCATATTAATAGTGGGGGTGATAGTGGTTAAGGTAGTAACGGTGTTAGGGTTAATGGTAGTATTAGTAACGACGAAAATGGTAACGACGGTGGTAATGGTGTAGGTGCAGGTAGTAATGGTTTAGTGGTAATAATAAAAGTAACAATGACAATAATAATGATAGTGATAGTTGTAGCAGTGTTGGTGATGGTAGTAGTTTTGATGATAATAGTATCAATGATAAAAAGAATTATTGTCAAATATAGTGAAAATTTTTTAAAAATTAAAAATCAAATTCACAAATTCTTTTTTCTTTTTGAAATTGAATAAACATTTTAAAATTGAGTTAAAAATCATTTTTAACTTTATTTTTACTAAAGACATTTTGTTTTGAAAATTAGTTTTAAAAATAAAAAAACTTGCCACCACTCTAAATGCATTCTTAAGAAACAATAGCATTTTTGTGTGCTTGGTGTTTAGATAAGAGTGATATATGGTTATATAATGTGGTCTTACATGGTATTCCACTTAACGTTTTTTGCAGGATCCAGACAACAATGATAGTATGGCTTATTGGCTATCCAACACATCTTCTTTATTTTTCCATCTTCAGCGATGTCTACGGGTACCTACAGCACGGAAACCACCTACTCCAACATCATTTTTTGGGAGGATGACCCAGGTATCAAGTTTCTTTTTAGTTATCCAAGTTAACATGTGTTGAGCATAAGACCATGTGAACTTTTGGGTCATACTACACATCAATATTTTATTTGTAGATATGATTGTTTAAATGTTATATATCTACTATGAAATTAATTAAACTGTGTAATGCTTCCAAAATGTATGACCAATAATTGAAGGCTGCCATTAGGATTTTTTCTCTCTTAATTATCCATGACATGCTATATGAATACACTTTATAGTGTGTTAGTGTTTAAAGTTCATTATCAATAAAAGTTGGAGAAAATGAAAGGGAGAAATATGTAAGAATTGGTATCTAAAAACTAAAAAAAAATTAATTATATTATTATAATACACCGTATTCTAGGCTATCAAATTTTTTGATAAAAATAAATATATATATAGTCTTTTTTGTCTAATTTTTTATGTCAATGTAAGAGGGGAAAAGATTATGTTAAACATATACTCACTCTTTTAATTTGTAATACACACCTATAAATAATAGTATTTTACTTAATAATGGTATCCTTAATAAATATTGTAACTAATGATTATAGAGATAATGCCATTAAACTCATTATATGAAATTTGATGTTGTTTCTCAGGGTTTCCGCTCATCTAATAGTCTTTCCAGCAGTGCTTTTGATGTAGTGCATCAGGTTGATGCCAAGTATCCAGCTTTGCTTTTCAAGCAACAACTTGCAGCTTATGTGGAAAAGATATATGGAATCGTTCGAGAAAATATGAAGAACGACTTGTCACCTATACTTTCTTCTTACATTAAGGTATAGAGGTTGTATATTTTGTCATGGAATATGTGTTTGTATTTACATGTGTGTGATGTTAGTGTAATGGAAATTGTACACTATTAGGATCAGTATCATAGATAAAGTGGAGTAATGGTAAATTTACTTAGTCATACTTAATATATGCTTTAATCTAGTGTACATCTTACCAATAAGTTTGTCTTCATCCCCAGTAAATTCAAAGTAATTTCCTATTGACATTGACCTTATATCCATATCTTCAAATTTTTTATTTTAAATTTCTTATTCGTCTTCCCCTCCCTCTCTCACTCACTGGAGTTATTCTTCTAGTCTTAAATTTTTTTCTTGATATCTTTATGTATTGGTATCTTGTTCACTAATGTAAAGGCATGCATCATTTGAACACTTTGTTTTAGCTAGACTTTAGATTGTTGCTTATATGGAAACAAAATTTTCTCATTTTTCTAAAATAAATAAAATTAGGGGATTATGGTTGGCTTGAAAATGTCTCTTGCATGTCAGTAGACAAAGCTTATCTATATCTATTTGATTGTGTCAATTTCATTCTGCTTATTTCACTTACATATGATAATATATTTCAGGCAGACAAAACATCAAATGACAACAACCAACCAAATGGTTCTTGGATCAATATTATCGAATGCCTTAACAAATATCTCAATTTTCTAAAAGAAAACTATGTATGTGAAGTTTTGATAGTACAGTGAATTGGTATCTTTACACCTTTTGCCTTCCAAGTACATTTTTATGTTACAGGGCAAACTAATTTTAAGTTTTGTCCCAGGTGCCTCATGTTCTAGTTCAAAAGTTATTTAATCAAATTTTTCAATACATCAACGTGGAATTCTTTAATAAGTAAGATGTCTTGTTCCATTCAACCCTTTTTATAGTAATCAACTAATTATGGGCATTTGGGTTGAGTTGTGAATTGGGAATGTTATGTTCTCCAGCCTTATTTTACATCAAGAATATTGCACATTCAAAAATGGAGAATATATAAAATCAGGGTTGGCTGAACTAGAACTATGGTGTACTGAAGCAACGGAAGAGGTACACTATATTGACCCTTTTATAACTGTCTTATGTACGGCACATACAATGTGTGAATAGTGTTTTAATTCTTATTTAGCTAATCATTATTACTGTTGCAGTATGCTGGCCCATCTTTGGATGAACTCAAACATACAAAGCAAGCAGCTAGATTCTTGGTATGCCTATTACTTCTATGAAAACTTTTGCTCTATAAATAAACTTCAGGTAGCCTCGGTGATACTTAAAGTAATCTTTTGTTTCTTCAAGGGGAATGGGGCTATTATCATATTTTGGCTTCTCCTTTGAGGTCTCATTGGATAAAATTAACGCAACTGATTATCATTTTACTCTAGACTTTCTTTCCCATTGAGAGATTGATAAGATGCCATGTGATGAAATATTGTCTTAGTTTTTATATTATTATTACAAACATACATGAGTAATATACCATAAATTTAGAATACAATACAAAAAATCCCTAAATCTTCAAACACCCATTTCTCTCCCTCATTTTAATTTTGGATGAAATTATTTCTGCAGGTTGCACTAGAAAAGGAAAAGTTATCCTATGATGAACTTACAAATGACCTCTGCCCTGTAAGTGTTTTACATTTAATATGAGTGATTGATAATAGTTGTACGCTAAAGCTATGAATTCATGAACACACTTGTGAAATAAATATGAACATCAAACCCTTAAAAACCAAACATTAACTTATTATAAAGCTATTAGATACTTGCAACTTGAACATTGCCTAAATCTTCTTCGTATAAGCAAAAAATGAGCAACTTTTTTCTTTTTGTCTTTTGTGAGTAGAAAGTAAACTTGTCTTTCTAATGGCATTTTTTTATTACTTATTAAGATATGCATTTCAGCTTATTATAGTATACTTATAACAACAACAACCCCATGCTTTATCCCACAAGGTGGCATCAACTACATGCATAAGAACATATTGTATTCTATCAAATATATAAGTTTAATATGTTTCTAAGTTCTTGCAAATATGGCAAATTTTGGTTTTAGTCTTTCAATTTTTTTAATGTTAGTTCTTATGAATTTTAAATGTTTTGAAAATGGTATCTATCATCATTTACTAATGATTGATATGCATTTAAACATGTTACCTCATACGTCTAGATGCATGTCAAATTATCACTATGAAGACTAAAAGCCAATCAACAGAAACTGAAGGGCTAAAACCAAAATTCACCATATTTGTAGGAATTAAAAATATACATAAACCTATAATATACATAACAAATGGGCTCATTCTTTCTATCATTCTAACATCTTATATGTGGAACTTAGGTCCTAAGTGCTCAACAACTTTATAGAATATGTACACTGTACAATGATGAGGATGAAAACAAACAAAATGTATCACAAGATGTAAGTTGCATCCATCTATCTCGATACCTATTTATCTATCCACACTTCCTAGTCATTACTTTGTTGAGTGAATATTAGTTATTGTAATAACGGTTATGCACTTGTGTAGGTCACTACTAGGTTGAAGCTTTTAATGACAGATGATGTAGATGAAGATGACAAATCTTTCTTGTTGGAGGACAACACAAGGTAAACTTAACTAATGTGATGCACATATATACATATAGATATAAGAAATTTTATTTTAATTGAAACTGAAGTTTTCACCTTTCATTATTTTCAAACTGCAGTTATCCTATTATTGTTGAAGAGATCTCTACTTCTTCTTTAGATAAGACCGTTCCAAAAGTAAAACCTCCTGCAGAACTTCTTGAGAATGCAAACTTCCAATTTTTACATGATTATTATTAGCTCTCTTGCGGTGCAACTGGTCTTTTAAGGTTTAAAATATGTCTTCTAATTCAACGTCATATTGTAAATCCACCCATTCTCACCCTTGCCCCTCCTTTTTTTTTTCTTGTTTTTTTGTGGGCATCCATATTGTAATGGTTGTATTAGCAAAAAGGCAGGGTAGGTTTCATAATATCTGTTAACATTTTCTTTTGACCTCTATTTTTATTAGATTTATAGATGCTCACTCAGGGCATAAATTTTTGTACTAGTATGAAGAAAGAAAAGTAACATTTGTAAAATGATAGGAATTAATCACTTAAATTGTTCTTTTTCCTTTAAATTTGACATTGTAGAAGACAATATATTGCCATCAAATGCTAAGGTAATATTGGCCTTTTATGTAAGAGCATCATCCTTTGTAATATTGAAACAATAATTCAATTATATGGAAAATGGTCGCTTTTAAGTTTCAATTATAATACTATAGTTTTTATCCATTTCTTATGTTCATTAAATGTTTAGTATATATTTAATATATGACGTTAGATTATTTATTAGTAATGGTGAGCTACAATATATCTCGTGCACTAAATATACAAGTGTAAAAAGAAAGAAAATAAGCAATTGCTCCAAAACAATTTTTTTATCATGATTACTAAGCATTGATTTCTTTATGTATAGTTTTTTCCCAAAATCTCTCATCTAATAGTGGTTGGTCCTAATAGAAGTGAATTATAATCTCAGACGAATCTCACTTGTATGTTAGGATTTGAATAATGGACTTGCCACTTTAGACAAGACTTTACCTATTTACCACCACGACTCGAGGGTTAACCTCACAATTAGTTTATCTACTCATGCAAATGTTTGTTTAAGTTTAAGTTGGAAGTTCGAAATAAACATTTGTGAAGCACAATGGTTAGTGCTAAAAGAATTAGATGCTTTTGATAGGTTGTCGACTAAAGATGATGGTTTTCAATATACAACAAGCTAGAAGAGTTTTTCCTAAGAATGAAATTGATTTAATTATCTAGGAGAATAAACTAGTTTAAGGAAAATGCCAAAAGTTTAGATTGAAATAAGCAGAAGAGAATACTTTAATTTCAGTGTGTTTATTTGGATAAATGTTGTGGTGGATCACCTTCATAGAATATCTACCATGGATCATTTTTAATTATTGTTAAATTCATATAAATTTCACAATTTTATCATACATTCTACATATCATATCCTTTTCTTAACTCTCTCCACAACCTTTCTTTGTGGTGCACCGTCACAAGAGGTCATTTTTGGTAATAACATAATTTTTTTCACTTTTCTTAATCTTTTTTCCTCCATTATTTTTCTAGCAAATCAAACCTCTTCCACCCATACGACACCAAAACAACCTATCATTTCCCCTTATTATCACTCTCATCCCTATAAACTCCATTTTAGCATAATCTAACTAACACCAGAACCCCATCCTTCACATACACCTTCATCTTTGGACACACCTCTCGTGTGCATATTGTCGCAACCGGGGTCATCGGACGACAAAAAATGAAAATAAAATCAAAGTTGTCACCAACATTTTTTTGAAAAAACATTAGAAAATTTTTTTTAAATAAAAATAGCCTTTGAAAATCATAAATGGATTTGAAAGTCAATTACTCGTAAGGAATGTGTTAGCACCTTACAATGTCCATTATAAGATGATAACCTTTAATTAAATGTACATAATTGATATAATTTTAGAAATATTTATTTCATTCTTTTAAAAGAAAAATAGAAAATTTTAAAAAAAATATTTATATGAAAATAAGAATTTTGTTTAATGAACCAATTTATTATTTTTTACAAAAAAGGAGGATTATTAATATTTGTTTTTATATTTTAATTTATATTTTTTTATCTTTTAGCTCGACAATAATACTTTTTCTACTTTTACGTATCTTCATGTATAATGGAGAATTAAAATTACGTAGTTTTTTGGTAGAAAATCATTTTAGGTGTTGGTGATTTTAGTTTTGAATTTTATTTTTTTTGTTTGTTTTGATATTTTATGTTTTAAGTAATCCACATTGCATAAGGAATAAGACAATGTGGACAATTATACATGAGGCCTACTAGAAAGAGTTGAATATTGTGTGATTTTTACAACACAAATCTTTTGAAAGGACGTATAAATAAATGAAAAATAATTTTACAAAAATATGACAAAAAAAAAGGGTGATGAATCAAACATAACACAAAAACTTTTTATATTGGTTCGTTCTAACTATTTAGTTACATTTAGTTCTCCCTCAACACAAGGGGTTCTAGTAATCAAAAATTGATTACAAACAAATAAGAGACTATGTCACTTTTAGCTATATACAAGTATTGTCTAAACAACTTTTGGCTTTCCAATTCAAGTATCATTTTACTACCACTTCTAGTTATAACATTTAATCACCTAATTAAGTTATCTTAGGTATTCTTTTATATTAAGTCATTACTGACTTTCACAAGCTTATATAAGATAACTCACAAAGTCATACTATGAAAGTTTAGTGCATATTACAAGTTACCAAAGTTAACGATATGAAGAAATTACAAAATAAATCTCAAAAAGAGATTTAAGATGTATGAGAGCTTAAAATAAAGTTCATTCAAAATGTTCATATATCACTAACTTATTAAAAGTCTTCATGCATTTGTATTTATAGGTAGATATGAAAGATGTTCATTGTAGTTCAATGTTCTTTCTTATTCTTGTTTCATTTATGCATTAAATGCATGATTTTCTTCACATCTTTGTATTGTAAGAGTTTAGTTACTATTAGAGGAGAGATAAAATATTTCTCCTTTTTATTTTCCCTTTTTTGTTTTCTGAACTTTGGTAAATCAATTGTTCTTTTAAACATTCCTATTGCAGTTTTTTCTTAGATGATAAACTTTAGAGTCCGATAATCCTTATACTTATATTCATCATGCCTATTATTTTTCATTAAATGTTTATTTGAATTTAAACATTAGAAAAACAATAAGGATAGACTCAGAAGTCAATTGAGATTACAGTTATATTCAAAGTTACTTAAGGATGTATATTGTATCAAGACACATTATACATCTAGGATGTATATTTAGTAAAAGCTATTCGACGTGAAAATATATATAAACATATTCAACATTTTTAACACTTAGGATGCTTAACATACTTCACTAAATATATATACATCTAAGTTAAAAGATACTACCTTTTATAACTTAAGACGTATTCTTGTCAACATACTAATCAACTCATTAATACTTATCAAATTATATTATTATTTTGTTATCATCAAAATTATAGATTTCTTGGGAATTTGACGTTTATCCACATCTTTAGTTCTAACAAGATCCTTATAAGTCATATAATGAATGAAGATTATGTATATCATACATCGACATTATAGCATAATGCATGAATTTTATAAAAAAAAATATATTATTATTTAATTACAAGTTATTTCTTATTATTATATTTAAATAAAGAGGATATTTAAAAATATTAAGCAACTAGATACAAAATGATGTCTACAGCCATACATATATCTAAATCACATATTTATGTTAAAGAATAGGATCTAAATGATTAATTTGATTATTTATTTATTATTAAGAAGAACATTCGAAATTAATAGATTAATGATAATATTTTTTTAAAAAACTTATATTTTTAAGATTTAAAGAAAATCAATAAATTGAAAGATTATCAAATAAAAAGAGTTCATCAACATAAAGTTTTAATGTAATTGACTTTTTAATAGTTTTTTTTTGAAATTTTTTTTGTTGAATCGTTTGAAAATGCTGAATATTTGAAATTAATATTATAAAACTAAAATCTTCTACAAAATTCTAACTACAACGATAAGCACTATAACATATTTAAGATATCCATATATAAACATACTTTAAACGAGGTTTTTATGATAATCAAGTAAATTTGAGACTTAATAAATTTAAAATTTTATTAATTATAAATATTTATTTTAAAATAATAAATATAATCATAACAATAATAAATAGCAAATCTTTAGTTGTTTGTTAAAACACAAAGGATAATTAGATAATCAATATCAATATTCTTTTTTTGTAAAAAAAAATTAAGGACTGAAACTTATTTTATAAATTAGTTATTAAATCATTGTGGCATTAACTTGTCTAATATATCACAGTTAAATATAGATCATCCACATAACTAACTTAAAACTACTTAAACTTATCCTATACAAATATAGAACGTGGACTTATTAATCAGTATTTTTGTTTCCAAAAACTTTTATCTTAGTTTATTTATCTAAAAAAAACATTATGGCCATTGAATCTAAACTAATTTTACTAACAATCTAGCCAGTAAACCTATACTCACTAAGTAAGTAAACAAATTTAATAAGAAAATAAATACTAATTGCTAAGCATTATTTACTTTTATTTGAAATTTTATTGATTACTAATTACTAAATCAAAAATTACTTAGTATTAAAAAAAAAACAAAAAAAAAAAAAAACTTAAGGCCCAACACTCCATGCGACGAATATGAATCAAACAAGAAAACAAGCCCTGCAACCTAATGATTGATATTAGTAATGCCAATCGTAAATTACCATATAACCATTTTATTCCATAAACACAATTCTAACATTACAAACAATCCAACGTGGCAGGCCCCAGCGTGAATATCTCAAACTCAAGTCACTGGTAAACCATCCAATAATAAAGGAAACATTCTCAACATATCTTTGGAAAAACCAATTCGAATATCTGATAGAGTCTCAGAAATAACTTCACAACTTGACCAAATAAATGGCACCGAAAAAGATCAATAATCACAATAAAAAGTAACTTCCATATGAGATAAATGATCATAATGAAAGAATAAATGCATAGCGTAAACCACGTATCAGTATACAAACAGAATAAAACGATAGAGGAAAACACAAAAATGAAAATAGACTAATCAGAAGAAAAACAAAAAATTACCAACCGAATAATTCAGTGGGGTTTGGTCGTGTATCCTTATCTCTATGTCTGGGTACTGATGAGACAAAACAAGAAAATCCCTCTGTGAAAAGAGTTAGGGAATCTTTTATTTTTGCCGCCGTTTTTTCCTCCTTGATCCCCAAGCCATCTCTCAGCTAAGAACAAAATGGGCTAGGCTGTCCTTAAAAAAAAGGGAATTTATCATTATTATTATTATTTTGTAGGTAAATGTCAAAAGATATATATAAATAACGTTAACAGAAATAAATATATAAAAAATAGATTTTTTATTAAAATAATTTTTATTATTTTATTTTCTTGCTATTTTTTATTTAATTTTTTTTATCTTTAGTATCTTAATTAATTGTTCAGACCAAAGTAAGGATTGACACGTGCGTATTTCAAAATGATGTCGTCTTTTGCGACAAAATCATCATACGACAAGATTACCAGCAATGATGAGGCTGGTTTCATTTACCAGCAATGATGGCACTTGTAACAAAACAAAATAAAGAATAAAAAGCGAAGAAAAAAACTTAACTGTATGTCCTCCTATGTGAAACGAAGGGTTTTTTTTACCTTATTCAAAACGAAGTGCATGGTGGCATAAGGTCTACTAGTGCACTGTAAAACTACACCACAAAGGAAAAGGGAAAAAAATGTGAGATTCAATCTGACACTTGTAATGGCCACTAGGGAGACATATCACCTTGCACCG
Organism: Pachyrhizus erosus; assembly: GCA_026544285.1. NCBI lineage: Eukaryota > Viridiplantae > Streptophyta > Magnoliopsida > Fabales > Fabaceae > Pachyrhizus > Pachyrhizus erosus. The sequence goes on along the minus strand of JAMLFT010004332.1, from coordinate 9,299 downwards.
GTCATAGAGGTCGCACACGTCGTGGTCTCCAATGGCCACTAGTGACACATGCAGAAAGGAGAACAAAGGCAGTAGAGAGAAAGTAGCCCATTGGTGGCTTCCAACGACATAGACAATGCGGGTTAGCTCGTGGAGGTTCGTGTGGCTGAGCACAATGATGGTTTATGTTTCAGATTTAGGTTGAGATTTTAACATTTGGGATATATTAACAATTCAATACTACGGAGGATAAGTTAAAAAAATTAATTAGTATCTTTTATATCAATAAAATGTATTTATTTTTTAGTAGTCCTTTATTTAAAAATTTTAGAATTAAATATATTTGGTTTGAAGTAATTATAGAATGAATGATTTTTTTAAAAAAAAATTAATAAATATGTGAATGAAGATAAAATATACTAAAAGTTTTGTGTTAGTTTGTGAGATTAGTTATTGATGTTGATTGCAATTGGATATTACAAGTAGTATAAGAGTAAATATCTCTCCTAATATAATGTGATTTGATAATGAACTAAGTGAAAGTTCGTAGACATGTAATATTTCAAGTGCTAACAAAGGTGAGGAGTGATCCTTGATAATAATAATAAAAAAAAAGAGACATAAACAATAAAAAATATGTTTATTCAAATATTGAAACATGAGATAAAAAAAGTAAAAAAGAAGGGGAAAAGAGTGTCTCCTCAAGAGTCGCTTCCAATAGTCACACATAGTAAAGAGCAACAATGAAGAGAGTTGTGGAAGGGATCTAATATGTAGGATGTATGATAAGACTATGAAGCTTAGGTGAATCCAATAGTAAGTAAAAATGATTGATGGTAGATCACATGTAAAGGTGTTTTGTCTACTTATCTAGGTTATTGGTACTTGTTGCATGAAAAAAAAAAAAAAGACACTTTGGTTTTATTGGTATAAATATAAAAATTGTTTGTATCTATATCCTAAGGGATGTATTTTTCTTTTCCATTAAAAGGTTTGATTATATATAGTATGTAGGGTCAAGATCAAAAGTTAGTGATTATATCGTTTAAAAAAGTTGTATATATATATTTTAATTTTAATTGTTTAAATATAATATAAATTTATATTTATAATTTTGATTTATCGCAATAAAAAGAATTATCTTTTAATATATTTTATATATGTGTATAAAGAAAAACAAGAATATTTTTTCTTTTAACGTGATTTGTTATAACCCTTTAGAAAATACCTACGAAAATAAGATTTTCATTAGACAAATAATATTTCATAACCTCACTTTAAATTAAATTTATAATTAATTCATAATAAATAAACACAATAAAAATTGAAAAATAAATTGTATGAATTAAGACACAAAATATTTTGTATAATTAGTTAATTTATTTTTTAAAATATTTAATATAAAACACTAATAATTCAAATATAATATATGCACATATTTTATCAAATCATTTTTCCCTCTAATACAAGTAGTTTTCTACTAGTCTCTCCAAGCTAATCTACCAAAGTGTTTTTTTTTTCAAACCATTATTGGCTCACCCACACAGGTTCTAAGATTTAGGTTTCTTACAAAGGCTCAAGTGACTTTATTATGTCTAATACAGATAAATATATATAATACAAAAGTTTGTCTCTTTAGTATACAAATGTTTGAAAGCTTTTATGTAATGACTAAAGAAAAAGGATTTCTATCTTAACAACATGATAACTAGAAGGATTCTTTTTATACAAGATTTTTCTACACGAAAAGTCACCAAGGTATCTTGTATTTATAGGTGAAGTCTTCAAGTATTTGTTGTCTCATAATGGTCTCTTTTCTTCATCTATTGGTGATGCTCTAATTTTGCATTAAATTTTTTTCACCAACTAGTCACTTAACTTTTGATAAAGCAGTTTGCTTATACATGTCTTTGTTAGATCCTAAAAAAAACATTTGAGATATCTTTGCAAAAGAAATAAAGGATGTTATGTAATAACTACAAAGTAAATTATCATAGATCTTATAGAACTCATCGTTTGTCCACTTTATGATAGTATTTATACAAACACAAAATGTTCATCTATCTATTTGAAGAATGATCGATTGTATGACTTGTTTGTAACATCAAAATTTTTGAGAGACCTAATTTATCTTATGTACTAACGTGAATTATAAGAATGTCATAATCATCATAAAAATATATAGGCTTAAATATCTTTTTATTTATTATAATTTAGAATTTTTTTTGTTTTAGGTCCTTGCAATTTTTTGTTTTTAGTCCTTGCAAATTATTTTTCTTTTGTTTTTCGTCTTTATGAAAAAAATATTATCTAAAACACTTAAAGGACAAATAACAAAATAAACATAATTTTCAAAGACTTAAAACTCAAAAAAATTGTAAAGACAAAAATAAAAAATGCTAAATTATTAGGACTAAAAAGACATTTAAACCTAAAATGTATACATGTCCAAAAATATCTTGAATATAATCAAAATAAAAAAGGCCTATGTTAAAGCAATATACCTATAGAAAACCCCAATACCCTTTTATATCTACAACTATAGGTCAAGAAAAGATGTTAGAAGTCTACATAAGCTAAAATAAGTCTTCTCTATAATTAGTTTTTGTTTGTTCAAAATCCTCAACACAAACATTGACACCATTTATGTGACCATTAGAAAATTTGTCTCCTAAATTGAGGTTGTCTAAAACTATAGGAAGGAGAAGAATTGAGACTAAGCCATCCATTAACCATGTTAGGTTGATAAATAAGTGAAAACACGTAAAAACTAGAAGGCATATATTGTCCATGAGCTACCATAGGTGATAAAGGTGGGTAAAAGTACTGTACAATAACACTCAAAGATATGTTTTTAATGCAAATGTTGGTGGTGACAAGTTTTTTGGATTCAAGAGAAAATTGAAAGATAATTGAGGATCTAATATTTTAAAATGTTAAGAGTTGGTGGAAAGGAGTAACCAAGAGTTATTTAGAGAGTTAGGGAGAAGTTTAAATGCTTTTAAGTGGTTGTGTTGTGTTTATGATGTGTAGACTATGGGGTTTAGAAGCATATAAGTATATTTATAACAATTGATTTGCAATTTAGGAGTTAAATAAGAATTTAGGAATAGAATTAAATATAAAGGATAAGTGATATTGATCAATTAATCCCAAAACTAGTATTTAATAATTTGAATCCTTTTGCAAAGTTTATCTCACCTCTATGGGTTTGAGTTAAATTTGAAAGTCTTTGATCTCTTTCACAATTAATTAGTTATTATTAAATAACTTATTATAATTTTAAAACTATATATAGACACCATAAAGTGTTTCTATCTCTTTATAGATTATTTACTTTTACTTACTATTATTATTGTTATTGTTATTTCTATACTAATCTTTACCCTTCATTTTAATTAATAGTTAGTTTAATATAACCAAATAATATTAACAACTACAGATTTTACCTCATTAGTCTAATTAATTTACTAACTTATTTTAGTAGGTTAAGCAATACAAATTTTAACATTTATACTTAGTTTGTTTAGTTACTTAACTACACACGTGTCAATATGAGTAGATAATATCTTTGGATAGTGTTTGATACATGAAATTTTTTTATTTTTTCAAGAATCTGAAGTTAAAAAACTTTATTTCCAACGATGGTTTACATTTTAAAAAATAAAATTATTGAGAATTAATGATTTTCAAGAATTATATATATATATATATATATATACATTTTCTACAAAATCATTCTCATAGAGATGTAAAAAATATAACTTTTCCAAGTTAAAAAGTTACATTGTAGTAAAAATACTGTTACTATTTTATTAGATAATTTAATATGATAAATAGTTAAATTTTTTTTATACAAATATCATATTACTATTTGATTTTTAAAAAATTTATATAAATATTCTTAAGAATATAATTAATTAAATAGATTTTAGTCATGGTTAAAAATTATAATTCTTAAAATTTATGATACCAAGAATCATGATTCATCAAAAAAAATTCTTATACCAAATACTGTAAAATATAAAAGTTATATATTTGATTTTGATAATAATAATAATTATCAGATACACGCACGCACAACAAACAAATTGAAGTACTTACACACACAATGACTATGTTCCATATTGGTTTTCTTAATTTATTCCTGTAGCAAACAAATAGTTGAAGTACTTTAATTAAGTCAAAACAATTTAATAAGAGGAAATAATGTTAATACTAAGGTTCACAACTTGTTAGTCAAAAGAAATCATCAAAACTAGTATTTATAAACTCTTTTTGTAATTATTTTACCAATACCAGTTAAAAAATAGTATATTAGAAAATACTTAATTATATTTTTAGTTTCTAAAATTTAAAATAAATCCAGTTTTAATCTCACAAATTTAAAAAAAATTATTTTAGTTTCTTAAATTTTAAAAATATGATTTTATTTCCTTAAATTTACTATTCAAGAATTAAAAACAATTTTAAAAAATTATTTTAGTCTCTCAATTTTAGTGTTTAAGAACTAAAAATGTATTTTTAAAATTTGAGGAACTAAAATAATATTTTTTAAATTTGGAGGACCAAAATCAAATTCACCCCAAATTTTAAGAACTAAAAATATAATTAAGTCAATAAAATATATATATATATATTTGATAATTATAGAAAAACTTATAACATTATTCTTTTTCTTTAAAGAAATATGTATTGGTTTCAATAAATAGCATCACTCAACTTAATTAGCATATAATGGTACACTATCACATAATATCACTAAGCACTTAATATACATAAACATTATACATAGGATTTAAAAATCAAGATGCTACATGTTGTCTTAAGTTAGTTTTTTTTTTTGGACGAGAATAGAATTAGAGGTAGCTTAGGTAGGACCTTAATAATATGGATGCGTAATTCCATAAGTTATCGAGAACCTTGCAAATCCCAAGTCGTAATGGTAGTACCTATCTACAAATATCTTGACAAAGTCACTGTTTTAGTCCATATGATTAGTATTGGTGTCACTCAATGTTCATTATTGTAGAAATCTCTATTGAGTTGAGTCTAAATGTGTTACTCATTATATTGTTGTTGTCATTTTGATTTCATCATGAGATGGTTGCTATTCGTGTATATGGAATGTTACTAGTTAATGAGTGAAGTTGATTTTTATAGCTAATCTAATTTATTATGTATGAAAAATGTCATATACTATTTTGTTTTCCATGAGCTTAACCTTGCAATTTTTATATTGTGAAAGTAATTGGATGTATCTTTATTAAATCATAAAAGGAATATATATATATATATATACACACACACACACACAAGTGATATATGTTAATTACATGATATTGGAAGAAGATTACACTATATTGTTGAAAACTAGACAAACCATATTTGATAGTGGGACAAGATGATTGTGCAATCATATCAAATATTTGATTGTGCAATCAAATCAAATATTTGATTGTGCAACACAAAATGATTGTGCTATCATATCATATATTTAATTATGCAATATTGTGCAATTATATCATATCTCTTATTGTGCAATACTCTCCCTCAAGCTTAAGGACAAGGAAAGCACATGAGCTTGGAAATCAATCTAGTATGTAAAGGTGGAAGAAGTACTTTGGTGAAGATATATGTTAGTTGCTAGTTAGAGGGAACAAAAGTGGTTTGAACTTTACCTTCTTTAATTTTTTTCCCGAACAAAATGACAATCAATTTCAACATGTTTGGTTTTTTTTTATGAAAAATGGGATTATTTGTTATATGGAGAACAATTTGATTGTCACAAGATAAAATTGCAAGATGTTGTGGAATGCCCAATTCATGAACAAGGGTTTGTAACCATGTGATTTCACTAACAACATTGGTCATTGACTGATATTCAACTTCGACAGAGGAATGTGAAACTGTGGATTGCTTCTTGGTTCACCAAAAAAGAAGACTTAGTCCCTAAAAAACAGACAAGAATCAGAGGTTGATCTTATAGATGTGGGGCACGTAGACCAAGTTGCATCATAATAAGGATGTAGTTGTGGAGAAGAGTAGGATGAGAGTAAGATGCCATATTCAAGAGCAAAGTTGATATATCTTATTACTTTAAGTGTTGCCTGCCAATGTGGGTCTCGAGGAGAAGACATGAATTGTGACAATAATTTCATTGTATAAGTGATGTCTAAACAGGTGACAGTAAGATATAGAAGTCTACCAACTAGTTATCTATATGGAGCAGGGTCAGATAAGATTTCACCAACATCAACAGCCAAATTGTGATTATAACCCTTAGTTTTCAAGTAAGAAGGCCAATGCCTTGCAATATTTCTAGTGCATATTTTTGCTGATTAAGAAAAATTTCAACCTTGGAGCATGGAAGTTTGATGCCCAAGAAATATTTCAATGGTCCCCAATCTTTTATGTTGAATTGAGTAGAGAGATATTGCTTGAGAAGTGGAACAACCAACAAATCATCTCCCGTAATTATAATATCATCAACATAAAGAAGTAAAATAGTGAGATGAGAGTCACAAGTAAAGGTGAACATGAAGTAATCAACTTTACACTAAGTAAAACCAACCTCAAGTAATGCATTTGAAAAAGTAATAAATCAAGTGTGAGAACCTTGTTTAATCCATAAAGTGACTTATTGATGTGATAAATTTGATTCTTCCCTTTTCTTTGAAATCTAGGAGGAAGTTGCATGTAAACCTTTTCTTGTAGATGACCATGTAAAAAAGCATTGAAAATATCCATTTCATGAGTTGGTCAATGCTTAACTGTTACAATACTGAGAATAATCCTTACAGTAACTAATTTGGTAATTGGAGCAAAAACATGAGTAAAATCAAAACCTTCAAGTTGTGAGTAACCCTTAGCTACCAAGTGTGCTTTATACCTATTAATGGAACCATTGAAATTATATTTAATGTGATATGTCCTTTTACAACCTATGACTAATTTTTAGGAGACAAAATAGTCAAAGTCCAAGTGTTGTTAGTCTCTAATGTCTTTATTTAGTCTGTCATAACCTTTCTCCAATTGGGATCTTTGTAGGCAATAATGTATGAGGTGGGTTCACTGTGTTTGGAAATATAATTAATAAAATGAAGATGAGTTTGTGAGTATGCATGTGAACAAAAATAATGGGAGATAAGATATTGTGTATTTGGAGATGATGAAGAAGATTCAGCGGAGACCATATTACATGAATAATCAACAGGGTGAACTAGAGGTCTTGTGACTCATTAAGAATGTTGTGGTTATGGGTTTGGTACCATAGTTGTTGTAGAAGTAGGTGTAGGTTAAGAAATAGGTGACACAACTGATGTGGAAGGATTGGAAACATCTATAGTAGAAGAGGATTGAGAAAGATTATTAATAGGTGTGATGTTTAGGGGCTTAGTGAATGACAATACTTATGTTTGACAATGTCATTTTGTTGGGAGTACAAAGATAACTAAATTATTGTAAAATGCTAGAGTCATGAAGAAGTTTCTAATATGAATGGTTGGTGAATTCAGTACTATTATTAGATCGGACAGTTTTTACACAAGTATTAAAATGATTGCGAACATAAGCCAAGAATTGGACAGACAAATAATGTCCATCAGACTTATATTTCATCAGATAAGTTCATGTAACTCGGAAAAGTCATCAACAACAATTAAAAAATAACAATGGCCATTTCTAGTAGGTGTAGTGTATTTTCTCCAAACATCAACATGAATTAAATCAAACAAAGTGTTACTAAAGGACATATGCAAAGGAAAAGGAAGACATGTTTGTTTTGACAAATGACAAATTTCACAATGGTCATTAGACTCTTTATTGAAACTAAGATAGGAGATAAACACTCGAGGACACTTGGTGAAGGATAATTGAAATGAGCATGCCAAGCGGTGGATAAGGTGGTGAGGAAGGCAACAACAGTGGTAGAGGCTTCAAGGAAGTATAGTCCATCTTGTTTATGGCCTCGACCAATCTCCTTCTTCGTCAAACAATCCTGAAATATACAGTGATCAGGATAAAAAAGGACATTATAATTAGAAGTTTGTGAGTTTTAACATAGATAAAAGATTGAATTTGAAAGAGGGTACAAATAATACATCAGTAAGAATCATGTGTTATGCAAATTGTACATTGTCAATGCCATGAATGGGAACTAAATGGTCATTAGGTACACAAATAGTAGTGTTGAGCGAATGAGGAATAGGTTGCTGATGAAAGGAAGAAAGAATGAAAGAAACATAATTTGTTGCTCCAGTATCAATGACCCATTTATTAGACATACAAATGGAAGAATAAAGAGTTAGAGACTAACTTGTGAGTGACTTTAGGCTGGTTTACCTCTCATAATAGTTGTAGAAGCTACTATAATGATTTTGTTGATATAGGATCTTTTGCTGTATTAATGGACTGAGTAACAACAACATGGGTGGATAATATAGAAGGCTGCCCACAGATGTTATCCTTGCGATAATAAATGTCTTAGTGGATATCCATGAAGCTTATAACACTTATCTTGAGTGTAGCCAAGGATGCCACAAAGTGTACATCGAGAATGATTGCGAGAAGATGTTGATTTTACCAAAAAAGCATGAGAAGTGGTATTGTCATGGCAAGAGCTCATAAGTTGTAATTGGTGAGACCAATAAGGATATCAATCACAAGACTTTGCCCAATAATATCAAAGGATTGAAGATTATAGGGGCTCTCCAGATCAAGGTTACTAAAGGAAAAGGATGTGACATTATCATTGACCATAATGTAGCATGATTAGAAAAAAAAATTGTTATTAATACCATGAAAGTAATTGGTTGTGTCTTTATTCAATCATAAAAGGAATATATATATACAAGTGATATATATTAATTACATGATATTAGAAGAAGATTATGTTATATTGTTGGAAACTAGACAAGTTATATAGAATATTTGACAGTGGGACAAGATAATTGTGCAATCATATCATATCTCTAATTGTGCAATTGTTAATTATTTTTCTTTATTTCGACAAGTGTACCGATTCAATTATAGTATAGTACTTTTTCAAGTACGAATGTTGTACCCACAAGGAACGATTTCAGTAAAATTTCTTGTGTTATAAATCTCTCTAAGTATAAATCAATGAATAATTATTTAGTTTAAATTGGGATTTGGTTTTTAAAATGATTTTAAGGCAAACAGAATATGAAATAACAAAACTTAAACTTTTAAAATTTCAATTATGGGATTTGAGATTGAACTTATTCTATCTTACTCTCTTGTACTTTGTATTTCAAATCACATACAATTCTCACAATACTTATTCTTGATACCACATT
>JAMLFT010004331.1:0-19823 GCA_026544285.1 Pachyrhizus erosus | reverse complement strand
TGAATTAAAGTGATTTGGTAAATAAAAAAATAAATAAACATTAATTTCAAATAAAAATATATTAGTACTATTGATTTATTATTACTACTACTTTTATTATAATATTTTTATTTATTTTTATTTTTATTATAATTAATATTTTTTATTATTACATAAAAATATAAGAGGAGGGGACATGGAAGAATACTGGAGAAAGCTTGTCTACAGCCTGAGTACAAGGGAGGAGCATCTTAGGGCAGCTTACCATTTCCATGCAAATCAACTATTTTTGTGTGGGATCCACCTTCTTTTTCAAAAAAAATTATTTCATTTTTACTCAAAAAAAAAAAAAAACTACCACAAACTCTCTACTTCTCTCTTCCTTCCTCTTTCCTTCTCCCCTCCCCATTTCTTCTGATACCAAACTAAAGGTAAAAGGCATGTTATAAACAAATTGGACAAAAATGATTATATTGCTATATGATTGCATTGTCGTTATACAAATAGAAAATAAAAGCTTTGAATAAAAAAAGAACATATAAAATAAAAAGAAGAAAAAAGTTTATTGTAAGTACTACACGATTGACAAAATCAATCACCACCCCTTTGTATTGCCTTTGGTGCAAAATAATTCCTCAAACTTATCAGCTTCCTTCCATCGTTATTATATTTTTATCACTGACTTAATGTGAAGAGTGTTGGTGCTTGGGTTAGTATATAGGTGAGACTTTGTTGAAAAAATTGTCTAACATTTTTAGACATAATAGCTTAACTTATATATTAATTACTCTTCTTCAAAGTGAGACTTTGTATTTTTCAACAAACATGTATGTGTTTAACAAACACAAATTTTGTTGTTATCTTTACTTTTTATTTTCTAACGCTAATAAAAAAGAATTATCTAGTGTTTACAAAAAGGTTTTTTTTTTAATAATATATCATCTAACTTCTTTAAAATAAGTTTATCTTTATTTTTCACTAAATTTTCACTCTTCATCCTTTTTATACTTTAGATTATCCCTTCTTTCATCTGCTGTATACTTTTTTTTCGAAAAATAAAATTAATTTTTCTTTCTTATGTTTTTCTTGTGTTCTACAAACACTTTATTTATAGAGACTTTAGGTTTATTATATCAGAGAAACAATGACACACAGTTAATCTATGAGATATTTTGAAATTTGAAAGGACAAATTATCTGTTAAAAATTTGAAATTAAAGCGTATATGTTAAGCTTGAGGAGTTATCATATTTTAACATCATAATAAATTAATGTCGTCACATTTAAGTGTTTATTAAGTGTGATTACGAAATCACCCTATTTTAATTTAGATAAGTATTTTGACATGTAAAATAGGAAGGAAAAGTTTTCTCTTATACCTTATTTTATATAATAAAAAAACTCTTTTTGAAAATATATTTATTAATTCTATTTTATACTTATTAAATGTACATAAATACTAATTAAGAATATATTTATTAAATTTTTATACTGTATTTAAAAATTCATGACTATTTATATTAACTGATAATTACAAAATTATCCTTATTTTGTTAAGTGAGATTTTGTTTGAGCAGGATTTCAAAATTTTAGATAAATTTTTTGAGTGGAAAAATCTCCTCAATATATCCTAGTCAAAGTAATAAAAGATGATAAGAATTTGATTAACTTAACCAACATTAACATACAGTCCATTGTAAGACCTCCATAATTGGATGGAACTAATTATACCTACTAAAAGGAGTGAACACAGGATAATATTCAATCAATCTGTATACTAAAATGGTTCAAAAATCCACCAGAAAGGATGATGGCAAAAGGTGGACAAATTATAAATAATGAGGGACGGATTCAAAAATGTGTTAAAGGAGGGGAAGTTTTTTTCACACAACTACTTAAATATGTAACTTCTAATAAATAATGACTTTCACAAAAATAGTGATTATTAATTTTATGTATAAAATTAAAGGTAGAATTTGCTATTAGAAGAAAATTAAATAAATATTAACTTAGTGTCCAATTATTATTTTTTCAATTAATATTATTTATTGGAGTAAAAGAAGCAAATCGATATGCCAGTAGATGATTAGGAACGGTTATAATTATACTATAAATAAATTAAGTAATTGCAATTGGTGTTATTGATAGTTAATGCACAACACGAAAGCACCAATCCATTTATTATTGTTAGTAATTGTTATCCATTGAGATTTATTAAAGCTTGGCCTATTGAGGGATACCTTAATTTTTTTGGTGATACTCATGGACAAAAAACCTCTCTCCTAATTTATCAAGTAATAAATATATAATTTTTTTCTGTGTTTAATCCTTTATTTTATCTCGTGCTATGACCTTATAATCATACATGAAATAAGTATTTTTTTTGTCGTCAAATTTTCCATTTTAGTAAATTAAATTAATCCCAAAATAAAGAAGTAGTGAAATTATATCATTTTGTTACATACACGTACAAATACATTAAATATATAAATGTATTTAAACATATAACTAAATATTTAAGTTTAAAACAGAGTACAAGACAACGAATTATAATTTAATATTATAATACAAGTAATAAATGACTTAACAATAGTGACAGATACACACGTATAGTCGAGGGAGTAGGTATGCACCTTCTTTCTAACTCTAAGATGAGGTAAATATATTTATTTATTTATTTATCTTTTTGTTACTTCTATTTTTATAGTTTAAGCTTTCAACTCCCAATTTTTTACTTATGGTGAAATTTTGAGTTTTATTGACTACTATTTTTTTTCTTATATTTTGTTTTATTAACTTACTAAATATCTTTATGTTTCGTTCAGTTGAATATTTCATTTCATTTTTCGATCCATTACACTTAATTTTAATATTTATATCTTTAATTTGACATGTATGATAATAATAAGGTTTAAATCTAAATTTGGTCAATAAAAAAAATATATTTTTAATTATTTAAAAAATATATTTTAATCTTTTAAAGATGTTATTTAATAGTAAAAATAAAACAATTTTTTTAAAGAATTAAAATAAAAAAAAATCAGAATTAAATTGATATTTAAATCTAATTATTATTGTTTTTATGAATCTACATAAATGCCCCAATGAAATAAAGTATTGGATTAAGTCTCTTCTTAATCGTTATCTTTAGCTTAGTGATGGTAGTACGCAATATCCACAATGATTTCAAATCCTTGACTTTGAGACTGGTTTTCAACAGTGCAGTTTTGAGGGTATATATATGATATTAGCAGAAAGAGAATACTGGCTTAACGGTTAACCTGGTCCAACTGGTCAAATCTAGTCAGAGTTTGAAATTCATGCTAGTAATTCTTGTTTCATTTCACCATAAAACTTAATCATGTTAGTTGGAACGTGCATTAGTGGCCACTCCCTCATTATTTCATCTTTCAAATATTTTGTCTGGCCTGTCACTACTACTTCCTTTAGAGTTGGACTCTATCTCAAAGTGAGGTTAATTAAATGCATACCTAATAAGTAACTAATTATTTGACATCCTACTTAACACTATACCTTATCAACCTTCCCTTGAGTGGGCCAGCCAAACAAGGTCTTATTTGGAACTCCCAAAGCTAATGTATATGTCGTACAATTACTTGCCCAATTGAAAGTCTTACTTTTCTTAACTAAGAATTTAGGTGAGTTTTGTTTCTTGTTTAAATATCTCTAAACGTATGTCATGTTTTATTTGTTTCTAAAAGCTCATAATCTCTTGATTATAATACCAAAAGTAAATATTGAACTTTTAAATATTTCTATCATGTTTGTAATCATGGACACGATTAAGAGAACATGCAATATAATGATAAAAAGAACTAAATATATTTAACATCTATAATGAAATAATCAATGTATTAATTAATAAACTTAAGAATAATAAACTTTTCTTAATGTTAAAACGCGCGTGCACAGGTATATATAAGTATAATCATATAAAGTTCCATCTTGTCATGAGTTAGCGGTAATTTGTGGAGATATTGGAAGAAAGTGTCAGTGGCTTGTTGATTGTTAAATAGTAGGAAACATGCTAAAAAGCATACAGTGACATGTTACATGTAAACACTTTATTGAGACTTTTTTCTTTCTTTCTATTTTCTTTCTTTTTTTTATATTATATTATTGATCACATCTATATTTTTTTTTCATTTTTTCCCTAAACGTCTACAAATCATTTTTTTGTATAATTACTTTTATATATTACATATCTAAGTAATTCACATTATTTCTTTTTATCTCACTGTTTCAATACACATTATTATTTTATGAATTTTAAAATGATTACAGTGTTAATATTTAAAAAATATGTCAAATTGATTGAAATTTTAAGCTTTTAATGAGATACTAAATTTTTTATTTCAATTTTATTTTCTAATAAATATTATAATTTTAAAAAATTTAATAATATATTTATTAACATTAAAAAATATTTTAATAAAATTATCTTTTAATAAATGTTAGTATCTTTGTTTAAAAGATTACAGTTTAAGTTTTTTTCACATAGATTAAAATAATATTTATTTTAAGATAATTTTATTAAATTTTCTGTATTTTCTTTCTAAATTTTAATAAATGAATTATTAAAATTTTTAAAATAACAATATTTATTGAAAAGTGAAAATATCAGTTATTTTGTGATATTTTAAAACTTTTAAATTATAATTATTTTAGTATTAAAAAAATATATTTTTAAAACACTTACTTGTTTTAATTTGTGTAAAAAAAATCTTAAACATTAATCATTTAAAAAAATATATTCTACTTAGTATATTTATACTTGTATTTCTTTCTCTCTATATGAATTATTTCTCATGTTAAAAAATAGATGTACAATTACGACTGATAACTAGACTGATCAAACACAAGAGCTTAATTTGATTAATTTCTTAATGCACTGCGCTTTTGGGATTTAATTTTTTAAATATGTCAATGTCTTCGATGTGGTGAAGGGTCCTAAAAACATTGCTTCACATAATTCCAGAAGCTGTCGAGTGGGCTAGCTTGGCCTGCTAATGTCGTGCAAGTATTGAGTAGTGACTATTAGTGCAGTGAACTATTTATCAACCAAGACATTAATCACTTTGTGCCACTCTTTCATTGAATATTCTTTTGCAAGTTATATGCAGCAGGCCCCATATGTCTATTCCTGTATCATTTGTTAACATAATACGTGAATCAAATAGTATAAAGTTATTTCATTTTCATTTTTTTTATCTCAAATTATACTATTGAATATTTACTTGTATTAAATATTTAGAAAAAATAGTTTGTTATAATAAATAGTTCTATTTAATTTAAATAAGATTGTTTTTAGAAAAAAAATACAAGTAGTTAAAAAAAAAAAAAAGTCTCGTATCATTTGCTTCAAAATTAACTATTTTAGTTTGCAAACACATGTTATTATATTCATGTATGTGTAAGGAGGAAACCTGGTTGGAAGGGGATTGTTTGCCTGGGATCTGCTCATTTTGCCACTAAATATATCATACATATACTAAAAAGCATTTACTAATTACTAGCCCAGTTAGCAAAAACCGTGTTATAGTAAAGATGTTGGTGATGTCCTCACAGATAAGCAATTTTGAAAATATATTACTTATTGAATTGAATATACTACAGTTCCCTCTCATCAGAACGTTGAGGATTGTTGATGCAATTGAAAATTTTCCATCGACTATTATGATCATATGCCGAGGGCTATAAATCCAATTAAGGACAAGAATAAGAAACAATATTGAGTCTTAATTGGATAAGCAGTTGCACCTTGATCTCTATAAAGCTGCTTATGATTTTAGTTTTTGCTTGCTTTTTATAGGGAGAAGTTGCATGTCATGCAAGGGGTTCGTAATTTGCATGAAGCTATAAGCATATTGATCCATTGAAAGCTACGCAAAAAGTACAGTTTGTATAAAGAACGCATGGCCTGTTTTAGTGAAAAATAGCTTTTGGTGTACAAGAAATTCACAGCTTCCTGGAAAGCACTATATTTTGGAGTAATACTAATCTTACACAATTTTTACTGCAATTTATATACACCTATGTTTTCTTCGTCCCTCTCTCCTTAGTACATTACCTATCTTATCACACAGTCCTTTCTCTTTTCTTCTCAGTTGTATAGTTTGTTGTAAAAAATTAAGTAAAAGTAGGCTTTCTCATGATTTTTTTTATCACATTTTAAAAATATGTATGGTTGTTTTTCTGGTTAAACTGTCAGTTGCTTTAAATTTTAAAATGTATAATGATAAATGTTATGGTTTATATTGCTTGAAAATTGTATATTCACTAAGTGAGTAAATTTAATTTATTTATTTTGTGGTGATAATCAAATTGTAAGTTCTAAATATTCAATATGGATTCTGCATTCTGTTAAAGTGTTGTGTCATGAGGCTCTCAAATAGTCAAATGTGAAAATAACATGCATTGTGCATTATTCTTGTTGCATTTAGAAAACTTATAGTCAAACGAGAAGTTACCTTTGGAAAGGGCTTCGAAGGTTGCCTAATATAATCATGAAAAGTTAAGTTGTCAAGTTTTGAAGAAACAACCTATGGTGTTGGCATGCATGCGATTTTGAACATTTTCCCACCATCATGACATTGTGGCCCAACTGAAGATGTGATCCACAGTAGATTTGATTGTCATGCCAACTTGTCATGTAGTATCATACTGTATAACATTGCCAGCTCTTGTGTGTAATTGAACACAATGTTTGTCATTTTGTAAAATAAGCAAAAAGAACAAATCAAAAGATGTCAATGTCTTACTTGTTTTTAGAGTTTCAAAAATACTTTAAATTTGAAGTTAGAAAACAATTAAAGTTTTAAATTTAAATTTGAAATTGTTTGGTCATTCTGTAAGATTGTATGTTTAAAAGTAATTTCCTTTACTGTATTTATGTATATTCAAATTTAAAATAAAGGAAAAAAACAAGTAAAGGTCAAAAGTATTTTTTAAAAGATTCTTTAATTTTTTTTTAAATAACTTATTTTAATTCTTTTAATTTTATTTGGTCAAATTTCTCCTTTCAAGGAGAAGAAAAATTCAAAATAAGTTCACTCCTACATTATTTAATGTAGAAAGGGAGACCAACTAAACTAGCAAATGATACGTGGAGGGAATAGTTAATAATTAATACTCAGTATTAAATATTTTTGTTTAACCTTTTAGTAAAAGTTTAGGCAGGAAGAGTTTGTCCCAAGTGAAAAGAATTGTCGCAAGCTCGGATAAAGGAAGGATTAGAAGCAAACTTTTCGATTCTAATGGTTGAGTTTCAAATTTGTAATTAATTTGTTATAAATATAATTCTTTTTGTCTAAACCATATATATCTTTCATTAAAAAATAATTCAGTTGAAGTTGAATAGGATCACTGTAGTAACAAAGTTCTCTCTCCTAGTCTTAAAATTAAAAGTTCTCATTCAGAAGTTGGGATTGTAGCATTGTAAAAGATATTTATAACAAGAATTAATCATGGGATAAAGCAGTGTAAGATATATTTCTTGTGCGTGTCAAGGTAAGACAAGCCTAAAGAACAAAAGGAATAAAATCTAGGCATTAAAAAATGTGCAGGAATAAAAAGAAAGTAAAAAAGATAGAAGAGAACACAAAATGTTAGATCTTGAAGGATTATCAACTCTTCACAGACTAAACAATCCTTAAACAAAGAATGCTACTGTCTTGCATAATTGAAGACTCCATTTTTAGTTGTAAAAATTTCATCGTCATCCAACAAAACAGAAGTTAATTCCTTTAGAATGATGGACACTTATAGATTAAATATGAAATTCTAAAATTAATAATTATGATTTTAACATTTTTGTAGTTTATTATTATTATATATTTCTTTACAACTTATTTTTTTATTACAATTTCAATTGTTAAATTTAAAATAAATGTTTATAATCTCGTGTTTTAACATATTCCTCACTTTAAAAGGAATCAAGTCTAATTAAAGAATTTTCATAAAATGGTTCCTAAAATATTAGATTGGAACAACTATATTATTTCACAACCCTGTACAAATTCTCTACCCAATTACATAGTATTTGGGATAGAACAGAATAGAACATTATTTTGTTCTTTTTCGTTACACATTTTGGATAAAGATCAAAATGACTATTTTTTTTTTAATTTATTCATGTTTTATTTTATTTATAAATTCTGTTAAATATAAAATAAAATTTATGTATTTTATCCGCCATTTGTTCCGAGGATCAATGAATCACCTGGAGATTTTTTTAATATAGACTACAGGAGGCAATGTTATTCAAGTTGACAAATATTATTACGAAAAACAAAGTTCTATTTTTAACTATTTAATGCAATTAATTATTTAAGGACCTATTTGAAGGAGTTTTAAGTTTTTAATTTTAATTTTTAAAATAAAATATGTTTAACAAAAATAAAATTAAAATAAACTTTTTTAATGTTATTAGTATTAATTTATGTGTAATTTTTTTATTTAATAAAAATTAAAAATAAGTTGTAAAAATATTAATATTATAATTATTATTATTTTCATGATTATAATATTTTTAATTATTTATATAGTTTTAATATATTTATTTTTGTTCTAAAAATTTATATTTTTTTTATTTTTTATTATTTTTATTATATTAGTAGGATTAATTATTTTTTATTTTTAATTATTTTTATGGGTTGATATTTCTGTTATTTTTCATTATTTTATAATGAAGCGAGATAAAATAAAACAGTTAATTTATTTTATTCATTTTTATTTGTAATATTTTAAATAAAATAAAATAAAAAACATTTTAATTTTAAAAAATTTAAAATTAAAATAATGGGACTAAGACTCAAATTTGCCATCACTTGTTAAGCTAATGAATTTCACACTAGTTGATCATCGTGTTTTAGTGGTGGCTATCGAAAGATTTTATAAAACAATTAAAAAGATTTAGAGAGAAAAAATTAAGATAGATAGAATTTATCGTCTTATAGTACACCTCCCATCTCCATTCCACTGCCGAAGAAGGAATATTCTTCCGTCAGCATCCTTGACAGACAAACCAGAACGTGTTCGTTTCGTGAGCCCCACTTCCCTCTCCCTCCAATCTAATTCATGTGATCCTCAAACTCTGACGTACATGACCTTCCCTTTTGATTCATGAGGAACTGCACGAAGAGGATAGTAGTGAGTCCATTTCAAGTTTTGACAATTACTGAGTATTCCATGCAATATGTTAACTAATTATCCAGAACAGTTGGACCAACTTTTCCTATTTTATCATTCAAGTTACTTTACAAAACTTTTTGCTTAAAATAGATGACATAAAATCTGGATATGTTTAATAATATGCTTTGCTTATTCTTGTTTCTTTTTAGGATGTTTGTATGTAAGTTTCAATCATTTCACTTCTTTTGTTTAGATTATATGCAGGACTATAGTTTCCATGAGCCAAACTCTCATCATTTTTTATCTCCATAATTAGCATTTTTAGTTTTGTGTAAATGCAACTCACTAACCAAATTAGAGAAATCCCAGTAGCAGAAGCACTGGGGCGTCAAATTGAAGTTCAAAAGAGATTGAAAGAGCAGCTTGAGGTATTTATCATTTTTAACTTGCATAGTTTTACTAAGTCCTTCTCTGTAAGTTGTAACTTTCTAACAAACTTTTGTTGTTCAACTGTTGGAAGTCTCAATGCACTTGTGCAAGACTTCTTTCTTGCCAATAGGTACATAAGAAATTGTAGACGAGAATAGAGGCCCAAGGGAATTAGAGAAAGCATACTATAAGCACTTGTGCAAGCAGTATTAGAGAAAGCCCGAAGGAGCCTTTCCCTGGATGGACCAGGCAGTCTTGAAGCATCAAGAGCTCAATTGACTGAATTCAACTCTGCTTTGTCAAAATGCATGGAAAATATGAAGATAGGAATGAGAACATACTATAAGTAAATGATTTTTGTAGTAAGAGCCATGGCTCAACTTTCCATTATCAGGAAGTAGAAAAAGAATAAAATAGGGACCAAAAGCCTAAGGTTGAAGGGGGTTCAATACAGTTTGACTTAGACATCAAAGGTAGCAATGACCTTATATCTACAGATGGAGCTGAAATGGATGCTGATATGATTTCATACAGGGTATAAAATTTTTTAAGTATCGTATGTTTAACCATAAATTGAATTATATATACCCCTTCCTTTAGCTATTATCAATAATTTTCTCACTCTCTTTTATCGACTGAAGTCGCATATCGCGATAGCACATTATCTCTGTCTTTTCTAAAGAAAAATTCTTACAATTTTCCATAAGACAAAACTTAGATGCAAATTCACAAGTGTTTTTAATATTATTTTCCTATTACAATTAAAGTTTTATCTCAATAGCCTTATAATAAATAATTGTATTCAAGTTTTATCCTTTTTTTTGTGATAGCTTACACTAGACATAATAGGAGCAACCAAATTAAAAAGTCGAGTAGGAGAGAGATTAGAGGGTGTTCCTTGAAAATTGGAACCAACCCACTATTCTTGTTTTAGTAGCAATTAGAACTTGGGAGACAATCAAAACACACCAATGCAATAACGTTTTTTAAACTTTCCTTTCCCTGTTTACAAGGGAAATCTTATTTGAGTGTGGGTAGTTTAGCTCCAAGATTACATGTGTAGTTTCATGGAACAACCATACAAGTTAGTGGGGGATTCTATGAGCCGAAGATAGCCAATTCATCAAGATTTTAAATTGTGATTGTAGTTCTGCCATTCTTGATATTTTAAGAAATTGCAGACAAATACAGACACAACTATGATTACGGAATCTCTAAAAATCGTAACATTGCTTCCAAAATCACAATTATAGACCCTTTTTTTAAAGCTCGGTATTCAGTTCAAAATCAAAAGGTTTTTATTTCCACTTCCTAGTTTAAAGGGTTGCAATTGAAACATCAACCATAATCAAGGTCATCATTATTTGCGTCTATTTGTTGGGGAATTTTGATTAAAAATGAAATTTTACAATTACAACAAACATGATTACAAACCGTTCAATAGAAAACTTACAAATAAGGTCAGTAGTGTTCTTTCTCCAATTATTTTGTTGCATAAACTCCAATTTTTTTTGGTTGGTCAAATGCATAATTTTTCAAGCTTATAATCTCATCACACATACGCTTTTAGGTATTCATCCATGCGTGTGTATTTCACCTCCGGATAAAGTTCTGATGCTTCTTCTCCACCTTCTCCTATTTCAAAGTTTGTCAAACACCCTTCATAGAAAATATGATAGAAATGCCCCAATCCCACTTGGCCTGCTAAGTCCAAACCTGGAATTCACATTAATCAAAGTCATTTTTTGTTTATATGAACGAGTTACTCAAATAATTCAGTTGTTTTCTCTTTGAGGTGTATTTTAACCTTTCATGGGAGCAAGAAAGTCTTGTTCATTTATGGTGGACTTCTCTAGTTGCTTTCGTGTAAGTTTCTCCCACTTCTCAATTAACTGTCTTTGAGTGAGAATGTTTTCTGGTGGTCTTAGGTATACCGTCTTGTTCAATGTTCGAGGATCATCAATTGTCTTGATAGTGTATGTTGCAACATCATCTTCATCCATATAAACAACTGCATTTGAATTCATTAGTATAAAGTATTAGACCACATATACATGTATTTTAATTTCTTAAACTATGAATACATTTCACATACTATGACAACATGTTATATATAATGAAAATGAAAAAGTATTATAGATTTAGTATTAATATTAAAATTTGGTGTACCTTTGACATTGCCATCACCATAGAGAAGCACCTTGTCTCGTGGAGGGAGGAGAGTCTCCATTTGACAGAGGTTACCAGCGAAATAACCCGCAAAGCAATTAGCAGAAATGTAAGTGAAAGGGATGTTGGCATCCTCAATTGCTTTCCTTATGGTCATTTTATCATCAAATGTGACTCTCCCCGGTTCAAGTGCGTGTTCCATAAGTGCAGGATCCATGCCAAATTCTGATGGCAGGAAACGCTAGAGAAAAAACAAATGCATCTTGTTTATAAAAAAAATGTTTCAAATAGAATTTTGAAATATAAAAATGCTTACAAAATGCATGTAGTATATTTTAATTAAATTGTTTGAGTCATGATTAAATTGTTCTCACATTTGTAATTACCAGTAATTAGTTAAAAAAAGAGATAAAGATAGAAACAAGTTCCGAGTATAAAAAACGAGAGACGAATTGTAATTAATGAATTGATATGTAGTTACATAAGATTTATAATATTAAAACGGTGTGCAACTAATGTTATGAGTTCAATTTATTTCTTTATTTTGAATACTCTTATTTTCAAAAATAGAAAATGAAGTCAAGCTGTAACTCTAGAATCTAGGTAGTTATTTGATTTAAGTCCAATTCTTAGTAGAATTTCGAACTACGTGTCAAGGCAAGAAATCTGACAGAAAATTTAAACTACGTGTCAAGAAACCTTGATTTTCGAACTACGTGTCAAGGCAAGAAATCTGACAGAAAATTGAAACTACTTTCTTCAGCATCAATCTATGTATCAGAAGATGGAAGGAGAATTCAAACAATCTTATAACTCTCCCTCAATCTCTCATTCAAAGGATGATCACATGTTTGCCAATCATAGATTAAGTTTTAAGCATAATAAATGGCTAAAATATAGGAAACAAGACCTCCCCTGATAACAATAAACAAGAAAGGATCTGAATTCATTGTTCACCACCTCTATACATGAATGTCTTTGTAAAAAATAGGTAATCTTAGTCAAAAAGAGGTCTTGTAACTGAACACAAAATATACGAGTTTAATAAATAGAATTGAGTGTCTCATGAAAAGAAAATGTTATATTTTCTTGTAACTTTTGAGTGAGGAACTCAAATTTTTAGAGTAATAAACTATTTGTGTAGAATTTTTCAACTTTGTCCGTAAAATTTGTAGTTTTTATTTATGATGATAAATATTTAAATTTCGTTTGGTACATAGGAAAAGATTAATAGAAAAAAGAAAAAAAAAATAACACATTTATCAAAAAACTTTTTCTCCTTTTTATTTTGTTTGGATAAGAAATACAATTGAGAGTAATAAAATAGAGAAAAAATAAATGAAGAGAAAATAAATTAAAAGAAATGTTAAGTGAGAAAATATATTGTTTGGATTAATAAAATTGAAAAAAAATGAGTAGATTTTGTTTTAGTTGTTTGGTTACATTAAAAAGTGAGGGAAAAGAATAAGCATAAAAGAGAGAGAAAAATCTATTTTAATCTTATAAAAAATGTTTGTAACAGTGAGAAAAGGGTCTAGAAAACATTTTATAAGTTGGGTGCTTCAATGGTCATAAGGAAGGGTAAAAAAAAGAAAAAAAAAATATTTCATGCTGCAGATTTCGCTCACTTTCACGACAACGAAGGAAAGATTTGATAATAATTGAGGCTCATGAAATTTCTCATTTTCCTCCTTGAATTCCCTCCAATCAAATGAATGAGTTTGAACGAATCTCTTCTATTTTACTCTTTTTTATTTTCCTCTCAATTCACTCAATCCAGACAAACTGTTAGTATACAAGAAATTAAGAGAAGAGCAAAAGAAATTGTAAGTTCCACCCCAAAATTTATTCCTTTCAATTAGGAAGAAAGAAAAAATAAAAAAATATTATTATATCCTTCTTAATTACAGCACATACAAATAAAATTAATATATCTCAATTTTATTTAAAAATATTTGTCATTCTATAAATATTTTTTTTTCTCATTCTTTCTTTCTATTTTTTATCTTATCAAATTTTTAGCCAATCATTTTATCTTTTACTTTTATTTTTTATTTTTTTTCTTTAAATCAAACAAAGTTTATTGAAATATTTTCTTGAATATAAAAAAATCACGTTAAATTCATATTTTTGTAATTTTCTCTATAATATATTTTATGTGTATCCTCATCTTCTTCAATCCTTCTTAGTTCTTATGTGCAGTTTTCTCCTACGTTAAACTAGCATTATTTCACATTTTTTTTCCACTCACTTATATCCGTTGAAAAATGAGAAATCCCCCTCCGATAATTTGATAAAGAACAAACATCCTTTTCAGAAAAAAAAAATAAAATAAAATCTTTGAATATTATATATATTATTTCCTACCATAAGGAAACTAAGGTAGAATGTGTCTATCTATATAGGTTTTAAAAAAGAAGTGGATGGGGTGAAGTGCATCTTACCATAAGAAAATTAAGGTACAATGTGTCTTATCTACATAGGTGTTAAAAAAGAAATGGACGGTATGAAGTGCATATAATATTTAATTATATATATTTATTTGAAAGTTCTTAAAATCTAATATTGTCAATGATAGATTTTTATAAATTTTTAAATTTTTTTCTTCATAATAATATATATATATATATACTTATCAAAGATGAAAATAATTTAGAAAATTACATCAATTTTTATGGGGGATCAACTTTAAAATTAAGTTATATTTATCTTACTTTACTTAAATTTTTATAATCATTAAGTTTTATTTAGTTAAGGGTTGGTTCGAGAGTTTAAATAAATGAAATTAAATATGCAAAATTTCATATAATATAAAAGTTAGAGGAAGAATTAAATTAGTTCAAAAATAATTTAAAAAATTGATATTTTATTGAAAATTTTTTATTTTATTAAGTGAAGTCTAATTCATAGATTATATGATACTATTTAAATTGATTATTTGATCATCAATAAATTTTATTTTAACATATAATATGTTTTTAAAAATATAAATAAATATTGATTATATGACTATATACCTATAATTGTTTAATTAATTTTAAAATTCATATTTATGATCATCAAAATAATATTAAATAATTGAGGATTCAATTGTTAAAATAAAAGTTTCTAATAAGTAAATTAAATATAGAAACTGTAAAAAAATCTACAAATTTTTATAAAAAATAAATTTTTTATTTCCATTATAAAATTGTTACCCATATTATGTTTGTTATTAAGCGGGCCATACCAAGATTATTATTTATAAACCTGCACAGGAATTGGGTCAAATCGGTTAGTTGCAAACTCTTGATTCAGGCAACTTGATTGAATTCTTACCTTTCATTTCCACCAATTACTATACCCAATAAAATACCTTTCATTTATTATGAACTGAGTTACATCTGTTAATTTTATACAATAATGACATTCTTCTTTTAATATTTTTTTTATGATTGAGTGAAATATATTAAAATCGTTAATTTTAATAGATCATATATTTTATTTAATGATTTTGATTTAAACATAAAATATATTTAATAATTTTTAATAAATTTCAATAGGTGACTATCTTATTAAAAAAAAGAAAAAAAGAAGAAAAATGTTAGAGAAGGTTTTCTTATCATTCTTCTTGTACATACAGGTATAGAGATATATAACATACCTTGACGTTCCCAGCAGCTTTGATGGCCTCCACAAGTTTGAGCTGCACCAACAAGTTGTGGGAGCGAAAATGAACCCCAGAAATGGTGCAGATGACAACATCCACAAGTTTGATAGCATTGACTAAGCTCTGGTGATCAGAGAGAGAAGCCTCCACAAGAGAAGCACCTTGCTTCTTAAATGAAAGCAGCATCTGCACCTTCTCAATGTCAAGGCCTATCTCTGGACGCTGAAGAACATAGGTTTCATGGCCTTGTTCTAAGCTTGCCTTCACTATCCTCCTCCCGACATACCCACTGCCCCCCACAACAAGAACCTTGCTCTTTCCCATTCTCTCTCCTCTTCCAATTCTATAAACTCTATAAACTCTTTTTATAAACTCATTCTTTACCTTGACGTTTTGTCAATCTTTTGCATTTTAATATTTTGATGATTAACATATGTTTTCCTCCACTTTTTTATTTATTTATATAATGTATTAATTATTATATTATTAAATATAATATAATATATATTTAATACTCGGATCTAGAATAGATAAATATTATATTTAATAATCTTATCAAATATTATATTTATGCTATAAATATAATACGAATAAACCTCAGATGTAGAATCTAGTTAATTATGAGGATAAATTATTCGAAAATTTTCTTTAGACGTATTATAGTATTTACAAGAACCTAACCTAATTCGGCTTTTATTTAGTATAAAAAATGCAGTGATAATAAAGTAATCTAGATCTTTTTGACTAAATGAATAAATTAAAGCAACAATGATTTTGGTGTCATAAAGTAATCTAGATCTTTTTCAACATGTTATTATATTATAAGTATTTATATGCCAATGGGGATTTGCTAGTTTGGTGATCTTGTTCCATCATCATTTATTGAATAAGAAAACTTCGAATTTCAGATTTTACGTTTGTCCAAACTGAGTTGGTAAGATGTGGAAAATAAAGAAAAATGAGGTTGTTGAATATTGACCGACAAATGCATGTGGAAACCATTAACCATCGATCCATTCTTATATATAATCATGATAACAAATCAAATCATATATTAGTGAATTATTTTATGTTCAATTATCAACAAAATAAATACAAAAATTAAAACGGTGGCACATCTGAATTTATAAAAACAATTTAATGGAAAAAAAAAACATGCTAAGTTCTTTAATCTTCTAAATCTTTATATATAATTTAATAAATAAATAAAAAACATGCTAGGATATTCAACCCTCTATCTAAACGACTCTTCGACCAAGAAGATCAGATATACCTTGACTAATAGGAGCATAGTTGATAAAAGAAATATACTTAAGACATATCAACATACCTCAATCTCCTAAGACATATCAGCATACATTGGTCTCGTAAGACAAATTGGTACACTTTAATCTTGTAAAATACCTCGACGTTTATTTGGAACAGGAACAACTTTATTGATTAATATACAACATAAACCAATTATTAATCCTAATTTAGAAGTAAACATGATTAATACTTAATTAGGATAATCATATATTACAAATTAAAATTAATAACCAATAATTACTAGAAAAAACCCACAAATACAAGGGCTTATTATAATAATATATAAATAGAGAAGTCTCTTAAGGAAAAAAATACTGTTCATTCAATCTCTAATCTCTATATTATTTTGTCTAGATTCATTAGCTGACTTGACATCGAAATACTTTTGTAAGTATTTCACCCAGTGAAATATTCAGATTGTTGAGGACAGTAAGAGGACAAATTATTCGTTAACCCCTTTTGTAGATACAAATCATAAATACGAAATTATTGATTAAAATATTATAACTTTACATTAGTTAATCCATGCATTCGTTGGTTGATTAATATATTATTTAATGTTATATATTTACTTTTACTAAACATGTGTATATTATTTAATGATATTCCAGTACTATTTTAAGTTGATTTACAATTTTATTTTTAATAAATTAATTTTCATAGATTAAAAGTGCAAATAACATGTATTATGATGTGTTAGGTAATCAACAAAGAAAAATAAAAATATTAAATTATTATTCACACAAATGTAGATTTAGATACAGGTATTTTTTTTAAATACAGGATGGAAATATGTACTTTATTACACTATCCATCGTCATCCTTGTTTATTATTATCTGGTATTAAAATTTTTTTTAAAACATTTAAAATTTATGTGGACTAAAATTAAGAAAAAAAAATTGAAAGATTAAAATCATATTTAGTCACGCATTTTGCTAGGAATAAAAGTATATTTAAACTACAAATATTTTTAAGGAGAAAAACGAACATTTTAGTATGCAAGCAATTTTATATCTTTTGATGCAACTAAAAATCTAAAATATACTTCATTTGTGTGTGCGTGTAAATAAGGGAGCTCTAACCTCATGGAGGATAATTACAGATACATCTGCTAATAAATATACTTCATTCTTAACTGAAAATGATTTTAAATTTATTTACTCATTTTATTTTCTTTCAAATCAAAGCTCGTTTTTAACTCATAATCAAACAATAACACTGTCCCATACGCCATTGGGTGCTAATGACTCTTGAGTCTCGATTTCCAGCCACATATATCATTATCATGGAACCTTCCTTTAGTCATTGCATTTGAATCACATCATTCTTACGTCTTATTTTTATTTTTTTTGTTTAGAATGTCAAAGTGTTGAGATACAATATTTTATGATTATTTTGTTATTTTAAATAATTACTTCATGCAGAATTTTTTTTTTAATAAATGACAAGAGTGCAAAGGGATCACAATTCTAACATATCCAACTAGGTTATCACTCGTGATGAGAATCAATAATCTACAATACTTCCAAAATATTATTTAAAAAACATAAAAATAATTATGGGAGGACAAACAACAAAATTCGAAAAAAAACTACAACTTAAAGCAAAAAAAAGAAAAACCTATTTTATTATTATAGATCATATTAACTTAAGAAATTCTAGTATTTAGAAAAAAAAATTATTATTTGAATTCATGAATATAAAGTCTTACATCATCAAATGTTGGGTAATTTATTTTACATAGATACTCATACAATATTTTGATTAAAATTTTGTTATTTTAAATAACTATTTTTAGCATAATTATTATTAAAATTTATGAATACAAAGTTGTTAATTACTAAATTAATCGTAATAGACATAAATTAAATAAATACTAATTTTTTTAAAATTCTTTAATGTAAAAATATAAAGTGAAATGATTTTTTTCACAAATAAAATATTGTATCCATGTACACATGATTGAAGATAAATATTTACTCATGCTAATTAATATACTAAATCAATAAAAAATATTTATATTAAAAATTTTATATATTTAATTTATTTCAATGAAAGTATTTGATATAATAAAATATTAAAAATTATTAAATATGATATTTTAATCATTGATAAAAAATATAAACTTTTACATAACAAAAAATATGAATTTTTGGCCCCAATTAAGAAAAATTATGATTTTTTTTTTCATGATTACTACACTTACTCTTTCAATATATAATATTAAAATTAAAATTAAATATATTAACAGTTCAAAATGAAACTGTATAGGTGAATTAATAGTGGTACATTTATTCTTACTAAGTCAATATATATTATTAAATATATTTACGCTTGAAAAAGAAAACATGATAAAAGATAATACATATAACAAGTATTAAAATAGTATAAATTCCGTAAGTATTATAAATATGTTAAATTTTATTGTTTAAAAGAAGTTTTCTTTAATATATAGTAAAAATCAAACAAATCATTAGTTGAAATAAATTAAAAATAATATATTTTTATTTACATCGATTAATTTTTTATTCTATATTTAAAATTGAACCAAAATAAATTGAATTTATTAAGAATTTTATTATAATAACACAAATATGATAAACATTTATATTTAATTTTTTTAATGAGAATTATTTGATATAATAAAATGTTAAAAATTATTAAATACTGAAATATTTTATTAATATATATAGTTATTTTAGATATCTAAAACTATAAAGACAAAAAATATATAATTTAGTAATTGATAAAGGATATAAATTTTGACAAAATAAAGGATGTGGATTTTTTTGTCCAAGTTAAGAAAAATATTAACAATTTATTTCCCTACTGTTATATTAAAATTAAATTTAAATTTATTAACACTATAACAAGAAAATATAGTTTAAAAATTGTATCAATAGTTATTTTTAATTGATTGTGTAAAAAACTTTGCACGGATTAAGTATAGCCATTAAATTCATTTATTATTGTATATTTCAATATCAATATATACATTTTATATATCTAAACAAATTTATTTTTTAGCTAGATTTATTTACATGATAATATATTAAAGTTGATTGTTGTGTTTATTTCTATTTTTTTATGGAAATTATTTTTTAACGCTAATTTATTTTTAATTATTTTTTAATTT